>JAGFPH010000251.1:590247-622828 GCA_018207615.1 Philaenus spumarius | reverse complement strand
GGAGCCGATTAAAATTAGTTCGTGGGTCCGGTACTCCTAAAATCGAGAAACCCATTGATGAGTCAAGTGGCTCTAGATCGGGTCATTTTCAAGATAACAGGCTCAAACTCACCATAAATGTTTGAAATATATATTTTAACTCCTATGTCAAGTTTCAATTCGATATATTAAAATTCGGCCAATTTAGAATGAGCCAACGCTTCATATATGAATAAGATGTCCCCTTTTAGTGATTTCCCCTGCTGAAAAATACATACCTGCATTATCGAATTTTTTCCAGACAAACCATTGCTCGGTGGAAATAAATACATACGACCTTTTTTATTGAAAAATATCTCCCTTACACGGTGGTATTTTTTATTTTTCTCTATCTTCATCATAGCTCAAAATATTAAGGATAATAAAAAAAAATGATAATCGATTTTTTTTCGACTTTGGGAAATCGATAGACTGGTAAACTTTTTTTATGTTAATGTAAATACTTTAAGGTACTTATAAAAAAAATCAGTCATATTACAAATTACTGGTAGTTTTAACCTATACCGACTGGGCTATTAGCTAAACGTGAATTTTTAGAAAGATGCGGTTTTTTGCATATGGTAGGGTACATTAAAGGCTACAAATAAGCAAAATTTTATGAAAAACGTTAGAGCCGTTTTTTTATTAAAAAATATTAACTGATTTTTAGGGGGTTTTTTGCCAAAAAGGGGGTTGTTTTTCCAAATTTTTCAAAACCGTTTTTCGTGCATCTATACAGGCCTACTTGACATGTCTGGTGCAAATTTGTTTGAAATCGATCGAATAGTTTTCTCTCTAGTTTTGTATGCATACAGACATACATACATACAGACATACATACATACAGACATACATACATACATACAGACAAACATTTTGTAAAAACCACTTTTTTGGACTCAGGGGGTCTCAAAACGGATATTTCCACAAAAATCTCCACACCGATTTTTTTTGCGTTCTCTATACTTTATACAATAGTATAATGAGAAAATAAAATGAAGTTTCTGTCTGTGATTTCAAAATATAAGTTTTTTTTCTAAGATCATATGGTTATTCACACATTACAAAAACACACATTTATATATTTTGTGTATGTCTGTTTGTTTGGCCGCGCTAATCTCCTGAATGGCTTAACTGATTTTGACGAAACTTTCATTAATCTATAGAGCACTTTTAGGCTACTTTTATTATGAAAAAAATACAATTCCTGAAAAAAAAATAATAATGAAGAAATGTAAAAATTTCTACTTATAACATAAGCTGAAGTAGATTGATAACTTGTTTTACAATAACTGGGAGCGTAGCTCAGATGGTAGAGCGCTCGCTTAGCATACAGATAAATATGACACTAAACCCCATCACATGGTGACACACACCATCTAAAACATAAATAAGACACGCACAAACCTATCACAGCATAATATTTCCCTTATATTGCAAAATACAATTCAAAATTATTATATTTTAAAAAAAACACTGCACAAAAAGTAGGGCGGTTGGCAAAAATTGGTTAATGCACTTCCTCCTCTATAAAAAGCCAATTAATATAACATTAAGCGTATTTAAGTTTTACAAAGTAGGACTTTTTTATAAATAAACTTGTTTATAGTATGGAGGAAATACAGTCCGCTTCCCAATTACAGGTCACATCCAGAACAAATACCAAAAAACGAGGGAAAAAACGAAAGCGTTTTTCTAATACAAATCTCGTAAAAGCTCATAGGCAAGCGGTAAAAAAATCACTGTCTCAAAATACACACAAAATGAGCTAAAATACTTTAAGATGTAACATTTGCTGTAGGTAACCATATTATCGCAATCGCGAACAGTGTCCTGTCAGCTAATCTATATACAGTATTATATAAAAGCGAAATACCACTCACTCAGTCACTCACTCACTCGTCATGATTTTTCAAAAACTACTGAATGGATTGAAATGAAATTTGGTATGTAGCTTCCTCTAGGGCCATAGGTGCTCACTAAGAAAGGGTTTAAAAAAATTCGAAATTTTAGGGGGGGTTTGGGGGATCAAATTAATTAAATCACGATTTCTTCAAAACTACCGAACGGATTGGAATGAAATTTGGTATGTAGCTTCCTCTAGGGCCATAGGCGCTCGCTAAGAAAGGGTTAAAAAAATTCGAAATTTTAGAGGGGTTTGGGGGATCAAAGTTATTAAATCACGATTTCTTCAAAACTACCAAACGGATTGGAATGAAATTTGGTATGTAGCTTCATCTAGGGCCAAAGGTGCTTACTAAGAAAGGGTATAGAAAATTTCGAAATTTTAGGAGGGGTTTGGGGGGATCAAAGTTACTAAAATCATAATTTTATTGTTTCAGATCTTTTATTATTATGACAATAGTGTTTTTATTATTTAATACGTTATTATAATATTATAATTATTATATAATAATTATAATTATAATATTATAATAATCAACCCTTACATATTGAATTATTCTTAGAATTCTATGTAGAGTGCATACGAATACTTCACTCAAAATCATTAGTCATTAAATAAATTCTGCTTACATTATAATGATCACTATTTTTCGCATACTTATTATAATTATAATATTATTGCATAATTATTATATAATTATAATAATATTATAATTATTATATTATAATTATCCAATTTAAAAATATGAGATAATATTTTTTGACATTATATTGAATTGTATAATTTTTGGCCTTTATTCTCCTCTAATATTATTACTGACAAAAATATAAATCGGTCATAGAAGTTATCACTTCCAACGTGTGGTCTTAAGCACACCCAATGTTTTTTTTTTAGTAGTTTCTATTTTATATATAATTAAACAAAATAGACTTTTTACATTTTTATTGTTACCATACTCAGAAAAGAAATTACTTTTATTTGCAATTACTCATTGTAAAAAAATCTTATACATGAGTACATTTTTAAATATGTTTCCTGAGCAAATTCTAAGAAACAGTTTAAAATGATACACAAATTTGTTAGTTTAAGTTGTGAACCATTCCTTTCAGGAAAAATGTCACACTGGACAGTCATGTTAAATACAAAAGAGACGGAGGATGCAATGGTGTTTTTGTCAAACATTCACTAACATTATTTTTGTTTAACCTAACTATCTAAGTATTTATTTCATTTCGTAACAATATGTATTTTGAAAAAGGCTAGTTATTGTTTGATTTACCAATAGAACCTACATTATTATAAAACATCTTCTTTGGATGGCATCATTCGGCGCCATATAACCTCAAACGTTGGTCCGCCAGGATTTTATTAAGTGCAAGAAAAGTGTCATCTCTGACACATTGGGAAAGGGGGTATTGTCACTAATAAAACTATTGATGTATGTAGTTTTTATCTTCATCATACTTATAGTACATTTTTATTATGGCTCTCAGATTATTACTCTATAAGCAATATGTACATTTTTCAAAATGTGAAAGTTCTTTAATTTAAAATGTACAAAATATTATTCAGAATGATTCGTCAGAGATTTGACAGAACAAAATATACTCGTTTATTTATATACTACGAAAAGTTTATAATTTCTGACGATATCCAACAATTTTATTGCAATTAAGACAACTGCTCTGTAATATAATCAAATTACTAGTAGCAATTACATTCCTTCTGAATTTATTTCTATATTTAGTCCATATCCAACAGCTCAGCAAGCAACTAATCCCATTTGGTCATTGACAAAGAACTCTGGATCAATACCAGGTGCAATCAACTTGCTATACTGTGCAGGCATTATATGATATAGTCTTCCAAAACTGATTGCATTCACTGCAGGGTTTTAATGAAGCCGTGCACTTTGATGGAATGGTTTGCATTTACGACGAAACCTGTTTTCAATTGTGATGAAGTTACTTGTACTTTAATGGATATTTTAATTTGCGTTAAATGATATGGTTCGCGATGAGGTCTTTATTTTTATTTAATAAAAATAAAATTACAAATGTAGTAATTAGTTGTAATAGAACAGATCAACGATTTGAAATGACAGTTAGTTATTCTGTCAGCATTATGGTGAGGCATGTACAGCTGTTAACAAATACTTACTATATAAGTCTATGTAGTTAGTGAGGTCCATACTTATCTAACAATCATTATGCAAGAAATTTGCCATTAAATGTTCCAGTAATTCTGTAGTTTGATGGCGTATCCTTTTTATAGAAAACTAGAAGTATCCGTGTTAGAGGACTAAATAGACCATTGCTGATGGACGCCAAAAAATATAAAAACTAAAAAAAAATTAACAGCATGAGACCTACTGGAAGAGGAGCAAAATATTGCCCGAATGACGGGAAAAATAAATTGGAGTCGACAAAATGGAGAAGGGGTAAATTTTTAGGGGTTGAAATGTAATTTCACGTTTTTTCGCAATTTGCAACGAAAGTTGACCTCCTATCGAAAAAAGTTAAATATCAAAGTTGTTGATAATAAAAATATATACAACTTTTGTATCTAACATTTTTCCACATAACCTCAAATTTTCCGGGAAAATTGGAAAACCGATTTTTCAGTTTTTTATTTTTTTCTAGTGCAAAGATTTATGTTTTTTCACGAAATTTGGTGAAAATATAACTTATTATGTTTCAAGTAAGCCATAATTTTTTTGTAGCAAAATACAGACTTTTCTTTTTTTTTTCGACAAATTCCGAAAAAAATACCTCATTTTCAACTGAAAAATTTCACCGATATAGTTTGGTTTTTCAAGCTCACCAGCCGGCATTTTTCCCGTTAAAGCATCTACTTTTAGATTATGAAATAAAAGAGTAGCACTACTATGGAAACATTTTCGAAAAAACGCCATAAAATGAAAAAACAGGTTTTCAAAAATCAATTTTTTACATTTTTGTTCTAAACTCATATTTATTTATTAAAACTATTGAAATTAACAGTTGAAACCTTTCGAAAATATTAATTTCATGTTACCTTAATAGGTAGGGCTACAAAGAATAAACAAGGACATAAATAAGGATTTGATTATGATAGAAGGGCGAAATGAGGTTAATTTTTGGGGGTAAATATGGTTTTCAAATTTAAGAAATTAGCAACAAGTATCTGCAGTATGTGCGAAACAATTACGCAGCTAACAGTTGCATAGTTTTTGATAGATACCCAGAAGTTGGAAATGTTTCTACTGCAACAACAGCTGCAGCAATTGCTTCGACAAAAAAATTGGAGCGTTCTCGTAGGAAAACTCAGGAAAATATTCCTGAATTCGATTATCAAAGTAATACAAAAATACCATTTTAAAAAGAAAAATTTTTATCGAATGAAAAAAACAAGGATAAATTAATAAAAACAATACCTGCAAAATTACAATCACAAGGATATTTGTGTAAACAAGCTGCCGAAGATGTCGATGCTGACATAATTAATACGTCGATACAAATGGCAGAAGGCGATAATGAAATGGTCATAGTAGTCGGTCAAGATAACGACGTTTTAGTGCCTCTAAATAAGTTGAATTCAAATAACTATAACATTTATGTACAAAAAGTAGGCTCAAGAAATACAAAACAATTCCTTAATTCCTTTAAAAATCAAGTAGCTTTTTTACATTGTTTCTCTGGTTGCGACACAAAATCTGCATTTGCTGGAAAGGGGAAAAAAGCAGTAGTAAATTCATTGTTAGCCACTGGCAATTTATCAAATTTGGCAAACGCTCTTTATAAATACAATGCAGATAAGAACGATATCGCTCATAATGGAATAGAATTGATAAAGTCCATTTATAAATGTCAAAAAAATCTGTGACTTTGAATGAATTAAGGTTTCAAAATTATCAAGCAGCCACAGTGAAAAAATCTTTTAAATTAGAAAAACTTCCACCAACTGAAGGCGCAGCAATACAGCATTGTTACAGGGCATACTATCAGCTTCAAACTTGGCTTAGTAACAAATTAACAGTAACAGATTGGGGCTGGCAGAAGCAACAAAATGGAGTCATGCCAAAAATGACTGATAAAGATTTGATACCTGAATTATTACTTAAAAGTATTTGCTGCAATTGTGAAACAGGGTGTAACACTAAAAGATGTGGCTGTCGCAAACATGGCTTGAGATGCACAGATTTATGTACAAAGTGTCATGGTTCTGAAACTTGTCATAATATTGACAAAATAATTTATGAAGATGTAAGTGATTCAGAAGACACCACACATGAAGAACGAACAAATACTAGGCAAAATAATGAAAGTGAAGACGACGAAGACGATGAAGAGCTTGAAGATTCAACAGATAATGAAGCATCCGATGAGCAGCCATCGAAGAGGCTAAAGCTAGCGACTTGATTGTGTTTTGAAAATTATTTTTTGATTGCATTAATAATTAACTTCCTCAGTTTATTTTCTCGAACGTTGTATTATCTTAACATTGGCAAGACAATACACTGCAGAAGGCATTGTTTCTTTTTCAGTTTATGTATATTTGAAACATATCGTTCTGTCACGATTTAAATTTTTTTTAAATTTTATATTATTAAATGATGCAAGATATATTAAAATCCTTTAAAATTATGTTTGTATGGGTTTTATTTAAATGTTTTACATTGAAAATTTACGAAAACATATAAAAAACAAAACATTAATGTTTTTTAGAAATAACTAACGTTTAAAGATTACGCTTTGTTATTTACATAATAGATAAAATTACGCCTTTTTGTAATTTAAAAGTACATCAAATCAAATTTTAATGTAAATACTATATATAATAATAATAATAATACGTTTTTTGTAATAAACGGTTTTGTACTTAATAAACGTGATGTGAATGTACTTAAAAAACTTCTTTAAATTACAAACAAATAAAGTCTAATCAAATCCTTATTTATGTCCTTGTTTATTCTTTGTAGCCCTACCTATTAAGGTAACATGAAATTAATATTTTCGAAAGTTAATTTCAATAGTTTTAATAAATAAATATGAGTTTAGAACAAAAATGTAAAAAATTGATTTTTGAAAATCTGTTTTTTCATTTTATGGCGTTTTCTCGAAAATGTTTCCATAGTAGTGCTACTCTTTTATTACATAATCTAAAAGTAGATGCTTTAATGGGGAAAATGCCGGCTGGTGAGCTTGAAAAGACAAACTTTATCGGTGAAACTTTTCTGTTGAAAATGAGGTCACTTTTTCGGAATTTGTCGAAAAAAAAAGAAAAGTCTGTATTTTGCTACAAAAAATTACGGCTTACTTGAAACATAATAAGTTATATTTTCACCAAATTTCGTGAAAAAAAATAAATTTTTGCACGAGAAAAAAATAAAAAACTGAAAAATCGGTTTTTCCGATTTTCCTGGAAAATTTGAGGTTATGTGAAAATATGTTACATACAAAAGTTATACATCTTTTTATTTTCAACAACTTTGATATTTAACATTTTTCGATAGGAGGTCAACTTTCGTTGAAAATTGCGAAAAACCGTGAAATACCACTTTCAACCCCTAAAAATTCACCCCTTCTCCATTTTGTCGACTCCAATTTATTTTTCCCGTCATTCGGACAATATTTTGCTCCTCTTCCAGTAGGTCTCATGCTGTTATTATTTTTTTTTAATGCGTCAGCACTGGGCTAAAAATGGAAAGTCCTGAGTGAAATAATTGTTATACAAAATGTGTTTAAATGTAATAACAAACATTCGTGAATGACTAATATTACATCAAATCTTTCTTTGTAATGTATGCATACTAACGATAAACAATAATAGTATACGCATTGAGATGAGAGGTGGAAATCTTACGTACGTACTAATATAAAAAAGAAGACTAATGTAACAGCTGATCGTTAAAGAAGATGAAATAGGTGAAATAAAATATTCAGTGGTACATTCAAAGGTACTCAATATCTGTATGGGTTTAGTCACTTCACGCTACCGATGAAATGTATATTGTGCTTCCTCATTTTGTATGTTGTGTTAAAATAGTTTACTTGGTAATACCTCTGAAATGGACATTGCACTTAATAACTTTGTAAATTATGTTAAATTTGTGTACTTTGTGTTACCTCTAAATTGGACATAGTGCTTTCTCATTTTTGAAGTGTAAACTTCTATAGGCGCACCACGTCCAAAAACATTGTATACATGTGTGATAGCAGAGTATTATAGTTTTCTTGATTTTAGTAAATATTGAATCGGATTTTCAGTCACGCGTTTCACCATGCATTTTGTGAAACGCACCTAATGTGAAACGCACCTAATGTGAAACGCTCCTAATGTGGAACGCTCTATTATATCTGTTTGAAAAAGTTTTGGTCTTGCCGAGATTCGAACCAGCATAGTCCTCTCACCAAAGACTAGCGCCTTAGCTGATTAGGCCACAATCGCATTGCTAATTTAGTATATTTGAGTTGGGTGTATAAGTGTAACAGATTGTGCTTCCTCATTTCGTAAGTTGTGTTAGTTAATAAAACGTTAATTAAAAAGTGTACACTTCTCCCGTGCGGTCTTAATCACACAATTACTTTTTTCAAATGTCTAAATTTCGTAACTCAACTGCTATGGTAATGAATTTAAATGCATTAAAGAAACGTTTGGTTCAATATATGCCCAACCTAAAATTATGTTTTTTAAATAATCATTTTAAAATAGACAATCGTGTTTATGTTATTTTTTAGATTTTAATTTTTAGTCTGACAAGATAAAAATAATAACAAAATTTCATATTAAACAAATATAACCAACGATTTATATTCATGACAGTTTTCACTTCTGTAGAATTTCCGAGACTGCTTTCTTCTTTTTTGTTATGATATTGGTAAAAAATATTTTATTTTACATTCTACGAGTTAAAATCTTAAGGTGGATTTGTCGAAGATTACAAATGTCTCTATGCATACTTTTAATGCGAGAAGGTAAACACATTATTTATCATTCATCAAAATACGTTCATCCCTTTAGACTGTGCTTCCGTAAAACTACCATTTTTAAACTCATTTCCCCAGTTTTAGTCAACTTGTTTTGTTTATTTGTACATTTTAAAAAGTCTACAAATGGATATGAAATTAAGTCTTGTTAAATTCGTAAACAGATTTTTTACATCAAATTGGAAAATACAATTTTCATTATAAAATATTTATCCAAAGTTTATAATTGGATGTGGTAGGAAAACATCCCCCGCTCAGCAGCCAAACGATGAAAAGTTGTACTCAGCAAAGTTCAACGTCCGGGAAATGCGTAAACAAGCTCATAACGTCTGCTTTATTAGTTACAAATTAACGTGTTTTCGTTTAGCGTAAAGTGGATAAAATCTACGTTTTGCCTAATAAATAGAAATCCTGAATTTATTGTGTATCTTTCTAAAATTAATATAGGGTTTAGAAACAAATATTATAAAATTGCTACGCCTTAAATTTATTAAATTTTATGGTAATAAATTCTAAACTTTTCAATCGGGAAAGCTGTACGATCTCCCAAAATATTCATCTACCATTTTTTATACTCTTTTTTTATTCAACTTCGAGTAACATGCAAGGGGAATATGCAAACATAAATATACAAAGATAAATAGGTTTTCAGATTCAAGCAATGTGTTTGAAACGTACACCCTTATACGCAGTTAGTAAACTTTTAGAGCAATCAGTTATAATTTTAGGTTTTAAAACAAATATCTTTATGTTGAACTAGGGAAAACCCCTACTAATTCTAAGTTGTGATCTTGATAACCTGCCATTATGTAGTCAAATATTTAAATAAACTTATTTTAAATTAAACTTCAACACATCGAGCACAGTTTCATTGTAATCAATTGGTTATTAGCATTGAATTGAATTTACAATAACAGATGTATTTATTTTAGGACATACCTTTATATTAACGTTTTTAATCATTTGTAAGTGTACAATAATATCTTGAATTCTTTTAAGGTTTTTTACAAACACGCTTTGTATTGACATAAGAAAAAAAACTTTTTGCATATAGAAAACACTGAAATAAACTTTTATTTAAACGGACTAAATTAATTGGTTGGCCCTAATAGATTATTGCAAAGAAGCAATGAGGCATAGTACATTTTGTTTATTCGTTGTATTGCTATCTGGTCTTTATTGTAGACATATTTAAAAGCCCTATTTCAATATTGTTTATTTCCTACGTTCTTGTCACTCACGTCACGTTGCTGTCACGCTAGAAAGCTTAAAAGCTTTTCAACTCTCCGCAATGAAATTACGAAGATTTTGGCACCACCAGAAGTTTTCTACGACGTCGGTGAGTGCATATATCGTGTCCACAGACTGGGACACGCATACTGACACACGGACCCAACATTTTGTATTGCTTTATCGTGTTCAGAGACCTCGAAAACGTCGAGAAAAGTCATAAAAAGTGGTAAAACGTTTAGAATTTTCGCAACATTTCAATACTTCGGCATTTTGAAAGTTCAAAAGCTTGTCAACTCTCCACAATAACATTACGAATATTTTTCCACCACCAGAAGTTTTCTACGACGTCTGTGAATGCATATATTGTGTCCACAGACAAACACACATACAGACACGCGGACACAACATTTTTTTTTCATTGCTTTATGTGTTCAAAGACCTCGAAAACGTCAAGAAAAGTAGTAAAACGTGGGGGTCAATTTTTAAAATTTTCGCAAGATTTCAATACTTTTAATGCGGGCCGAAGTAATACAAATTATAAAAGTAAAAGAAAGAGATTGGCTGGAGGAATTACTTTTTTCACAGAGGCTAGAGATAGATATAATAGTGACAGACAAAGAATAATACGAAAATTGAAATATGAAATATGGGGGAAGCAGTGAGAGTAAGATAGTGGGATACAAAGAGTAAGATATCGATAGAGAGGCCAAGAGAGACGGAAAAGAAGGAGGGAGTGATAATGTTTCGCTTAGCCATTAAATGTAAACTTACAACAATTTCCTTGTAAAGATAAACACAGATCAAAGCTTTTGTTCTTGCTCTCTACATTCAAGATGAAAATGATCGTATAAAGTGCACTACAATACTTTGCTGTACATTAGCCCTATTAGTTTCTTGAACAAAGCTTTGTTATACCATAGGCAAGTATTATCGCCTAGCAAAGAAATAATATTCATCAAGGGGAATTATTGGCCTACACCACGATCAGTTTGAAAGGGAACTTGATGGCGTTGGTGTAAGATAAAAATAATATTTAGAGTGACAGGGGAAACTAATGAAATTTTGTTTTAAATTGTTAGGATAGTGTTAACCTCTACTCTACCTAACTCCAACAATTAAAGTTACCAATTTATTGATTTAAAATTAATACAAATCATGTCCTAGTATAACTATAAAATGAAATAAAATTAGTTTTAAAACAATTTTATTAAAGATATTGAAATTTAAAAACCCTTTCTTGAATATTCAAATAGAAATATTATAATTTTATAAATATTGCCTATAACAATATTCTGTGTTAACGTTCTGTTGCTGCTTGAAATTAACACTGCTACTTTGAGAGGAAGTCTCCCACGAATTTCTTCGTTTCGCGAAAAGGGCGGGTTTGAACTGTTGCTGGATATGGGGCACAGAGGACCTCATGGTTTAGGTGCAGTGGGTCGTGGTGGTAGGTCACACAATCCCCTAATAATAATAACACTGCTACTGAATGGAAAGAGGTAGAAAGTAAACAAAACTATTATTTTGAAGTTTATGAAATGTAATTGTTTTGGTACAGTTTGACCTCTTCCAGCAAGCACTCACATCTGCTGAGAAAATGACAGCCAAAATAACAATGAAGGAAATTTAATTGTAATTTTTTTCAACTTTGGAAACAACTTCCGAGCATCCAACACATTGAATCCCATAGCAAACATAGTAGGTTAGTTATTACAACATGTTCTCATCTGTATAAAAAACAGGTTTTTGTTGCCGATATTTAAAAGCAAATTTAAGAAAATGTTTTTCATGATGTAAGATACATTTTTTCACTTGCGAATAAACTATTGTGATTCCAAATACGATAAATAAGACAGACGACTTATTGCGTATTGCTCCAATACTATCACCTAGTTTCTTTTGGGACGTTATTTCCCTTCCATCCTGTACACAGACAATAAACAGCTGGGATAAAACTTCCTTCAATAAGACATTGAACAATAAATAATACAAAACTGATTACGACCATTTATTTAATCTAAGTCCATTTATTTATTTAAGTCTGACAGACTTAGTTATTTCCAAAAGGGAACTTCGCGGACAAGCAGACACAGTAAACGAGAAAAAAGTGAGAAACCGGGAAGGGAGGGAGAAAGCTAAAAAGACAACTAATGAATATAATTCTATTTTGGACGATGCTAGTTCCTTCCAATCAAAATCAATGTGTTTGCATAAATTATTATTAGGCCTAGCAATAAAAAAAAATATAACATACATTTTAAGTCTACATAATAAAAAAAAAAAAAAAAATGTTAATATAATTACAAAGAAATAATAACATAGATAAAACATAAACAAATATAACTCAAAAATAAAGAGAAGATCACAAAATAACTTACTAAAAGTAGCTGTAATTCAAAAAATTAAGCAAAATTGAATAATAAAGAAATTTTTATTTCTTAATTTGCATAAAATAACTTAAAATATTTACATACATTCATTCTAACTACACATTTTTCTTTACAGTAAAGTTCAGCCCTTGTCAATCTTAATGAAGTGAAGCTTCAGAAACTTTAAATTTGTTTAACAATCAGGCTAGATAGAAAAAGCAGTAGCGTAACTAGGTGTGGCGGGGGGAGGCCGCCCCGGGCCTCTTTTCGATAGAGGCCTCCAAATGGTATAACAAAATATATGCTTTTTATATATAATACAAACTTTAGAATTTAAATTATATTAATAAAAACGTGACGTGAGATGGACGAATAAACTGATTTGAACCCGATTTATAAATATATTGTGCACTTTATAGGAATATCAGTTTGTAATAAATGCAAGGGGCAAACGTAGGCAATTTCAGTTCTCCAGGATGAAGCAGGTGGCTGCCCTGCAGTTCATCACGGGTTAAGGCAAATTGCTACCACGGTAGGCAGTTCATAGTAAGATTATTAATACGCTGTTTGTCAGTTGTTTGGACAAACAATTAGAAATTAGAAAGCACTCAATGGAAACGGTATCTGAAAAATTTAGCATTGTTCAGCCAATGCATTTAGTTTGTGAGAGTCACGCAGAATTATCTGTCCTCATAGAAAATGTTTTGTGAAACTATAAGATGAATTTGAAAAAGAAGAAATTATTACCGTAATCAAAAGACTGTGCCACCACATCAAAGCTGCAAGGTCACTAGAGAAGCGATAAAAAAGAGGACGTCTATTATAAAGGTGGCACAATTTAGAGTTGATATTATGGATTTGCTCAAATCTGTTCCAAATATGTACATACCTCTCAAACTGTTTTTAACTGTTTGTGTATCAGTTGCTTCTGACAAAAAGAGTTTTTCCAAACTGAAATTAATAAAAAATTATTTACTATCTACAATGAGCCAAACAAGGCTAAGGTTTAGCCAGTATCTCTATGGAAAGAGAAACTGTCAAGAAAGTTAACTTTGATAAAGTTATAAAAGGAATTGCTGAAACAAAAGTAAGAAAGCAGAAAATATACTAATGCAATAATCTTCTATCAATCCCACACGTTGATGTTTAACTTTCTAACTTGTAAAATATCTGTAACTTTGTAATGGTAATTTTAAATTGGTATAAATTAAAAGTTTGTAAAGTTAAAACAAATCCTGTTTTACAAAAGTCTAAAACCATTGCGTTAACCTACTTTTGAAAATACAAATTAATAAATGAAATTAAAATTACTTATAACTAGTAAACCAACGTGAAAAATCACAGACTGATTAATTAGATACAAATTATAAATACACAGTTTAAAAAATAAACTATTTACAACACATTAAGGCCTACTTATCTAGGCCTACCTAAATAAAATCCAAATTGAAATATACACTGGGTTTGTTTAAGTATTATTACAGATGATGGGTGAAATCTGCTGTTAAACGAATAGGTAGGCCTATTTCTTCTTTAAATTTGTACAAACAAATATATTGGTGATAAAAAGTTGTATTTATATATAGTTTATAACCTCAAAGCAAATATTATAACGTATATTATGGTATTCATTAGTTATGTAACTCACATTTTAAATAAACGGTATCAGTTAACTGACACAAACTTTCTCCCAACTTACTGTAGTCAAAATAATATTGTTTTCAATCATTTTATTTTTTACTTTTTAGAACAAAACAAAAAAATAATATTCTACCTACGTCAATCGTATAAAAAAATTATTGTCCTAGGCGGGATTAGGACCTTTGAATTACTGGCCGTGATCGCTACCATGGTGCTACCCCGTGCGGCCGCCGCTGCGATGCTAGATTGACAACATAAACTTGTTTATTTTTAAACATTTCCCCATAGTTATAAAACGCCGAAGTTTTGATAAAAGCGGGTGGTGTCATTTTGTTTGGCATCTGAAGCACTATAAATACTGAAAATTTGATCAAAATCGTTAGAGCCGTTTTTGAGAAATTTGCATTTTTGTCGTTTTTTATGGGTTTTTAGGGGTAAATTACCCTTAAAAATTAAAAATTCCAAAAAATGAAAAAAACGCCTAGAGATATTAGGGTTTAGTACCTACATACCAAATTTCATGAAAATCGGACCAATAGTGTCCTCTCTGGTCGTGTATACATACTGACAGACTGACAGACAGACACCACTCTAAAAACACTTTTTTGGGTTCAGGGAGCACCAAAACAAAAAATTCCACTAAAAATATTTTTGGGTTCAAGGAGCACCAACACAGATAATTGCACTAAACAATTTTTTGGGGTTCTGGGAGCACCAAAACAGATAATTTAACTGAAAATTCAAATTCCAACATTTTTACGAAAACAATACTTTCTCCATATACTACGTATAGGGTGGAGAAAGTAAAAAAATCAACTTCACAAGAAATTATAACGATTGAAGTTGTAAACATAACCCCAAACTATAATCTACACTGGGTTTACAGATGATGGGTGAAACCAGCTGTTATATTATATGTTACTCACGTACGTACTGGGTGGTGTTTGGTTAACAATTATTGTTACAAATCTTCTAATATTTTGTCCGAACTTGTTTTGATAGCTGCAATCATAGCAAAAGGAGTGGAAAAATGGAGCAGTATCAAATACTTTCAAAATTGTTGTAAATCTTCTAAATAATATTAACAAATTCTTTCACTGATACTCTTTTGATAGGGTAGGAAAATACAGACTAAAGGTTAAACAAAATAATAACGGCCTTAGTAGGCACAGAATTAAATCCATTCGCAATTATTATTGTTATTTTATAAATATTATCGAAAACCTTTTTATATGACAATTTTTGATATGACTCACCCCTACCGCCAGGGGGGTAAAAAATTAAATCGTGGAACAAAAACCAATAGTTATTACCTTAGTAAACATAGTATCGAACATCTTCAAAGTAACTGAAAATCTTATAAATACTACCAACATCTTTTTGAAGTGAAAACTTCTATAGGCGCATCGCATCCAAAACATTTTGAGGGACGGTGAATTGGATTTTACCGTCACGCTCTAATCCGTCACGTTCTACTATTTATGCAGTACACAAGTGTATACAGCAAAGTATATAGTTTACTTGGTAATACCTCTTAAATGGACATTGTGCTTCCTCATTTTGTAAGTTGTGTTATAATAGTTTACTTGTTTACCTCTGAAATGAACACTAAGCTTATTCATTTTGCAAATTGTGTTAAAATATTTTACTTGGTAATACCTCTGAAATGGACTTTGAACTTCCTCATTTCATAAATTGTGTTTTTATTCAACATTTTCTATACTTTTGAAGTGTAAATCAGAATCAGAATATCGCCATAGAAGTTTACACTTCTCCCGTGTGGTATTAAGCACACCTGGTTTTTCTTACATTTTACTCTAATTAAATTCCTCTCAAAGTGCAGTAAAATAGAGTTACAGGTAAACAAAATCGTAACTGACTTAGTTGGCACAATTTTAAATCCATTCAAAATTATTGTACAACTTCTGAATATTATCTAAACTTTTGTCTAAAACACCCTTAGTGCAAGTGAAAACCAAAATAAGTTGGCAAAACAAAAAAGCATCACTATTTAGTAAACACAATATGAGTCCCATTTGGATTCCTTGTAAATATTCTAAATATGAACAAAATTTACTGTCTGAAACTTCTTGTTTTATAAGGAACAAATAAATTTGTTTAATGGTAAACGTTTGTGTACTTCTAAATAAATGGCACTAAATGGAGCCTTATAAATCTAACTGGGCGTGTACGACGAGCTGAAACATTTTTTTTTTCAGAATCTCTGCTTTGATTGCTGCTAGCTTCGCAGCTTCCACGATAAATATCCCACCTATTAATTTAATTATTAATGTTTAACTTAGAATTTTTAACCAATAAATATGACTGCAATTTTTATTGTGTTATTATATCTACATAAAAAGTGTTCCACCAATATTTAATTAAATGTATTCGTTTTATTCTAAAACTTTAGGTATTATTTTATAAATTTGTTTATTTTTGGAGATTTTATAAATGGAAACTAACAAGTCAACTGCGGGTAAAATGGGTCAGTGAAATTAACATAGTTCTAAATATGTTTTAAAAAAGAATCAATGTGTACTTCCGACCACAAAATTGAGAAGTGTACCTAAACTTCTATGGCGATATTCTGATAAATATAAAATATGTTATGGAAATTATTTTGGATGTTAAAAAAACTTGTATAAAAAAAATTGCAAAGTACACAAAATTTGATTATTTTAACACTGCCAAGTAAACTGTTTTAACACAACTTACAAAATGAGTAAGCACAAAGTCTATTTTAGAGGTATTACCAACTAAACAATTTTAACGCAACTACAAAATGAGAAAGCACAACGTCCATTTCAGAGGTATACCAAGTATATTTTAACACAACTTACAAAACGAGGAAGCACAATATTCATTTCAGAGGTATTACCAAGTAAACTATTTTATAAAACAACTTACGAAATGATGAAGCACAATGTCCATTTCAAATGTATTACCAAGTAAACTATATACACATGTTTACTATATATAGTAGGGCGTGACGGAAAAATTAGATTCACAGCCCGAAAACATGTTGGACCCGGTGGGCCTATTCACTTAAAAAATGCTCAACACATACATCATTGCTCTATGTTTATTGCACTATAATAATCAGTTGAATGTACATATTTACTTCCCAATAAATTGTTTATCAACTATTATAAAAGCGAGTGTACGTGAGTAACATATAATATATAACAGCTGATTTCAGCCATAAACTGCAATACTTAAACAAACCCAGTGTAGATTATAGTTTGGGGTTATGTTTACAACTTTAATCGTTATAATTTACTGTGAAGTTGATTTTTATGAGTTATAGAACTAATGTATGTTATAATATGCGTTATAATATTTGCTTTGAGGTTAAAAACTGTACGTAAATACAACCTTTTATCATCAATATATTTGTTTATACAAATTTAAAGAAGAGATACTTATTCGTTTAACTTCGGAAACATTCGTACATCTTTGTATAACATATAAACATATTCGATTATTAATTTTTACTTTCTCACTATACTATAGTATAGAGAAAGTATAGTCATCGCAAAAAAAATCGATATTGAGATTTTTGTGGGAATATCCGTTTTGCGACCACCTGAATCCAAAAAAAGTGATTTTTACAAAATGTCTGTCTGTAGGCCTATGTATGTACGTATACAAAGCTAGAGAGAAAACTACTCGATCGATTTCGAACAAATTTTGCACCAGACATGTCCATTAGGCCTGTATAGATGCACAAAAAAAGGTTTTGAACAATTTTGAAAAGAACCCCCTTTTTGGCCAAAAACCCCCAAAAATCTGTTTTTTGTTACAAAAAAACAGCTCTAACGATTTTGATCAAATTTGCATTATTTGCAGCCCTTAATGTACCCTACCATACGAAAAAAACGCATCTTTCTAAAAATTATCGTTTAGCTAATAATAATAATTATAACTAATTTTTGGATTTTTTTCCGAAAAGGGGGTTGTTTTTCAAAACATTTCAAACCCATTTTTCGTGCATCTATACAGGCCTAATAGACGTGTTTGGTGTAATTTTGTTCAAAATCGATCGAATGGTTTTCTCTCTAGCTAATAATAATAATATTTATTAGTTAATCTCCTACTTTGATATCATCTCTCCTACCCCTCCTACAATTATGAAGTCACAGTGAATCTGTTTAGTAATTTAAATATGTTTGTGAGAAAGTATGTGCCAGTTCCTGGTACCGTTTGTTCACTATAGTATTAACAACTTCTAAATCATTTGATCTATCAATATGAATTAAAAAGCAATTAAAATACAATACTTTTATATTTCTTTAAAAATATAATAACATATGTAAATAAAAATGTTTAACAAATAGGCCTACAGTTTTATAATAGGCCCCTACACATTTACTGAGTTAAAAAACCCCGTCAGCATAGTAGGCCTAGATAAGTAGGCCTTAATTTTGTTTTAAATAGTTTGTATTTTAAATGATATATTTTTGACAAAACAAAACAAAACAATCTAATTAATCAGACTGTGATCTCACGGGATCTTACTAGTATGCATATAATACCAAGTCATTACTTAAAACACAAAAAAATATAAAAGAAATTTCAAATAACAAAAATAAAAAGGAGAAAGTAATGTTTTAGTTATTTGTGATTCATCTCATCTCTTATTCAATTACGTACTTCTGTTGATTATTTTTTACATACACGTACACATATCCAACGTCAAAAACAAACAAATAACAGCAAGAAGCAGAAATGTTTTAGCAGAAAGATTGTCTTGCCTTGATTCAATGCGCTGTAACCACTGTTAGGTTGGCCTCATAATCCATATAATTTATTTATACTGATTGAGAAGCCACACGAGCCGTTACCCTGTTTAAGATTCTGCTGAAGTACGGCAAATTTGAGAACCAACCGCTAATAAAAGTCAAACTAAACACTTGTGAGCATTTCAAAAGTTATTTCATTTACGATCCATTAAAAGTTTCAGTCGATCGTGTGAAAAATTATTATTACGATTATTACGTTAATCTTGTGAGGAGCATTCAAAATCGGTTAAAACTGAAACCAAGTTCTTTGTAATTTAAAGTTATTTAATTAAGTACGTCATTCAGTGTTAACTTAATCAGTGTTAACTTAATTAGTGTTAATAATCACGACAGTGAAAGTCAACATAAATAATACAGTATTTCTGTCAATAACTTCACCAGTATAGTTCCCTTTTATTTTATTGTGTCTACTTAAACTTGTTGCAAAAACTATGCAATTAGTTGACTCTGGGTAAACAATATCTGAATTAAAAGTTCACTGAATGGTCTAATATATCGGTATTCAACACTTGAAACAGCGAGCGTGCAAGCGTACGCAGGCATGAACATGTTTATACCTGCCATCTGTCGAGAATTGCGCGAGGCTTCTATTTCAGTACTTTTACAGTCATTGTAACAGAGTGTTCCGAGTAGTGTGCGTCGAAAAGCCATGGAGCAACGACAAAACATTAAGTTCTGCTTCAAATTTTGTAAAACGGCGACAGAAATCCATGAGATGTTAGTGCAAGTGTACGGACAGGATGCAGGAAATGTGTGTACGATTTTTTGCTCGTTGTCCTGCTGGCAAAGAATCGGTGGAGGATGAACCGCTTTCAGAACGACCATTCACAAGCAGGACGCCGGAAAACATTGAACGTGTGTGAGCGATGCTAACATTAGATTGACGATTGACTCTGCGATTTATAGCAGAAGAAGTGGGTATTAGCAAAGACACAGTGGGTGCCATGAAGAATTGGGCAAACGCAAGATTTGTTCACGATTTGTGCCGTACATAATAACAGATGATCAAAAAGCAAGTCGTTTTGAGGCCAGTGGCGGTTTCATCGATTCGAGAATGTGTGACCGGGATCTGACTTTTCTGGGTTCCATTGTCATAGTAGACGAGACTTGGTGTTACCATTACGTCCCGGAACCCCATTGCGGTCACCTTCTTCCCCGCGACAAACAAAAAGCCGCGTGGAAAATCCAAAGTGAAGACCAAGTTGATCACATTTTTGACAAAGACGGATTCAACCGTAAGGAATTCGTTCCTGCTGGCCAAAAGGTGAATGCCGCATTCTACTTGGAGGTTTTTAAACGATTGTTGCAAAGCATCCGGCGAGTAGGCCACAAATGTTAAAGACCGGAAATTGGATGTTGCTGCATGACAATGCTCCGTCCAAACCAGCATCATTGTATGCCTATTTTTGACTCAGAGTAGCATGACAGTTTTGCAACACCCACCGTACTCTCCAGATTTGGCGCCTGCTGATTTTTTTGTCTTTTCTTTTCCACGCGTTAAGAATGCCTAAAAGGGACCGCGGTTTGCGGACGTCGAAGAGGTTCAGAACCAAGTGACGGCAATTCTGAAAACGATTCTACGTGAAGACTTCTCAAACAGTTTTGAGGCGCTATACGAACGTTGTCAGAAGTGCGTTGTGTCTGGTGGAGAGTATTTTGAAGGCCAATAAAGGTATTTCTCTTGTACATTCTGTTTTTATGTTTTTATCATACCATTCACCGAACTTTCTATACAGACCTCGTACACACTACTAGACAGACCTCGTGTGTGTGCGTCAAATTTTCAGCATATGTTAAGACAACAAAACTACAATTTTAAATGAAGATGAAAAATGTTTTAAGAAGAAATGAAAATTTTTACTCATAATTTTCTGAAATTTATCTTAATAAATTTTAAACTTTCAAACTAGAATTTTAAACGAAGACAAAAATGTGGTGACACGGTTTGATATCAATATTTTGCATATGAGCATTAAATATTATTTTATAAAATTTGTTATCACTAGTTCATTACTGTAAGAAAATCCTAACAGTTCAACAAGTGCTTTCGATGACTTTTTTTAGAACGAAGTTCCTTTAAACGGCTTGCGGTAGGAGTTGACAATAAAAAATGTAACGCGTAACGAAAAACCGTTATCGAATTGATTGTTATGGTAATGAATATAAATAAATTCCAGAAACATGTGTTTTTTTCATCAATTTAACTTCGGAGACGTTCGGTTCCGTCTGGCGTAGTTCGGATATTATCGTATTAATAATTAAAAGTAAGTTAAATTAGCTGAATATTGCAATTGTGTAACGTAGATTCAATAAATGGAAAGTTTGTGTAATACAAACTTAGAAAAGTAAGTTAATATAATTTTATATTTTGATACAAGTATTACTGTTTACATACGTTTAATGTTATTATAATAATGGTGTAGAATTAATTATAACCTCTAATTTAAATTGGTAAACACGGTTAAATGTCTATTTATTGTAAATACATTCAATACAAATAAAAATTTAGATCATCAGTCTAGCGGCCTTACCTAAATTTAATTACATTAGGATTTGAAGAAAAGTCGTGATGAACTTCGTTCCTGATGGGGGTCTCACAGCCGCCGACATTTTTTGTTTTATCTGTTCACTGCTAATGGCAGTTTTAATTTATCTTGAATGGGTTGGTAAACATTTTACACAAAAGACGGAAATTTCTCAAACGACATTTCACTTTTAGTTAATGTTTAACATTAATTTTTACTAAAAAACAAAACAAAACATATACAACCTAAGTATTGGAATGTAATGCAAACACAGCCAAAGTTTAATCGAAATCTGAGTGTATTGCACGTTAATAAACAAACCTACGACGTTTCCTCTTTACAATGAATTAGTACAGATATAACTCTGATGATAATTATACATTACTTTGTTGTAGGTATGTACAGACTCTGCAGTATAAAATCGATAACGTAAGTAGTATCGCATGTTTGTTTATTCAATAAGTATACACTGACGTAAATAAGTAAGTAGTTTCAATTTGTACTAAAAGTTGTTGAATTAAACATGTATAATGCAGCATGTAGTAGCAGTATATAGTACTGCAGTATGTCTAGCAGTATTTTATAATACTGGCAATATACCATTTCCGTTATTAAAATATATGACTAAATCATTAAAAAAATTATTTATACATACAAGTCGGGCTATTTGCGAGTTTATTTATAAATACGAAATGGTAAATGTTTGCACCATTTAGTGATAAGGAATAGTGTTACAATGTTGTTATCATTCATTTAATATTACCACTGCGTCGAATAAGGTAAATTTTGTATTACTAATTATTACGTTTTCTGTTAATTAGTTGCAAAATATTCTCATTTATATTTCACTAGTTTAATATACACTGTATATTAATAAATAGTCTTATTCCTACAGTTATTTCAGGTCAATGCTGATGTTATGTATATTGTTGGAAAGATGTGTTTTCGTTATTTGAACACAATAATAATTAGAATATAATTTTTGGAACGAAGTTCCTTAACGCGGGTTGCGGTAGGAGTTAACAAATAGAAAATGTAATGCGTAACGAAAATACGAGTATCGAAAAAAGCGTTACCAAATTGGTTGCTACATTTTTATGTGACGTTCTGGTTATTAGCAAAAATAGTGCTGGGATTTTAAGCATGTAAATTGGGGAAATGGCCGGGATATTTGTGATGTACTCATCAAAGGACGATGGGATCCAAATGGTTAAAACTTGTATTTGAAATTAGCTGCTGACAGTACATAACAGTATGTTTAGTGTCTCTAATTAAACTAAAACCATACTAAATTAATCCAACTTTACTGCATGTAGTAGCAGTATATAATCCTGCAGTACGTTTAGCAGTGTTTTATAACACTGGCAATATACCATTTCTGTTATTAAAATATGTGACTAAACCAGTTCTTCTATTCTCAGTCCTTTATACGATCTCAACATCTGAAAAACTAAATATCTGTGTAGAAAGACAAAATTTATTCAGTAATTTATTAAAAATCAATAACTATTAAGCATTATTTTACATTTTTTTTCAACATGTTAGCCCACGGATTGGAAAATTTTATCAATAAATTAAATATTTACAATACCTGCTTTTTTGTCTTATCCAATCCTAAAATCACTATGTGATTTCCGTGGTTTCGGGTAACCTATGTACCCATCTTCAGATCACAGAAATAAATTAAAAAATTTCCCTTCATGAGTCAAAACATTAAAGTTCATATACAATTTGTGATTTTTGTTTTGTATATTAGCTTTGATGTTTTGACGACCTCATGAAGGGAATTATTTTTATTTATTTCTGTGATCTGAAGATGGGTACATTGGTTACCCGAAACCGCGGTAATCACATAGTGATTTTAGGATTGGATAAGACAAAAAAGCAGGTATTGTACCTATTTAATTTATTGATGTTATTTTACCATCTAAATAATATGTTGGTATAAAATAAATGTTATTTTAAAGTCATATGTTGCTTTAAGCATATTATAATGAAACAAATGTCAACAATAAATCCCGAATCAAACATGTAACAGCTGATTAGGCCATCCAGCTGAATACTACATACAAAGTTAACCAATGTGATACACTTTGAGGTTATGATTAAATCTTCTAGGTTAGGTTAAAAAAATTTCATATTTTAAGGGTTAGGATACAGTATTCATAATGCAGATTTATTACAGATGATTACCTTTAAAAAATTCAACGCAACACAAAACCGAGATTTTACTTTAAGATTATCTGTACAACTCCGCTCAAAATCTTTGAGCTAATATAGGTGAAAATTTTAATTTAGCTTTCTTAGTAAAGAAATCTCAAATAAATGCACTTTGCTGCTACCACAGCAAAATACTAATAAATGCATAGAACATTATTACAATTTAAAATATGTAAAACGTGCTACAAATGATTTATAGCGTAGACAAAAATGTTAAACATTTTTATCTACGACCATTGCAATAAACACCAATAACGCTATTACAAGTAACATCAGAAAGAGGTACATTACAAACCAAAAGCCAACCCGATTAGGTAATGATATATTTACCTAACAGGAGTCACTTTGCATAATAGGCTCTAGACCAATGAGAGCTCGTCATTTGACGGAAGTAGAGTTGTAATAAAAATAACGCTATTCGTACATCAGCTGATTGTACCCATACGTTCCGGATGTTAGTTTGTTATTGTAACTAACCTCAAACGTGAGTTGACGCATTCCGCAAACATGAGTGATAGTGATGAATTTTGTTTAACTCCAGAGGAAATTAATACAAAAGCAAATTCGGCTCTGAACAATTTGTTGCCAGAAAGTGTGTCATCTACTGTGAGTTATTTATTTATATCCCAAATTTCGATTAGCTCACTATATCTTTACTTCACCTTTTTTAGTATGGTTATGAGTAAAAGGAATGTTAATTTCACTCCTGTTAAAAGGGTATCAAATTGAAGAATTATTACACACTTCTTATTTTTTTACACCCTGTATATTTTTGGTCGTAGATAAAGTAGTGTACGCAACGATTGTATTCAGCCTTTAAGCCACTCGTGAGATATTTAGAACACTCGCTTCGCTCGTGTTCCAACTTACATCTCACTCGTGGCTTAAAGGCCTTCATAATACAATCGTTGCGTAAACTACTATTTCTTCATTCATGTGTAAAGTATAACTCTTACCCTTTTTGCCTAACTCTTTCGCTCACTTTCTTATATTCTACTTCATTCCCTTGTGTGTTTTACCTTTTTTCTTTACAAATTCCAATCAATATTTCCTCTTTTATTCCCCTGATACTCATTCTTTCTCACAGTAGTTGTCTGCTTGATCCATTTGTTTCTCCTCCTTCATCCCTCCCTCACTCTCTGGCTTTGCTCAATATACTTTTAATTCTCTCTCTACATTCTTATCTCTCTCTTGTACTTCACTTTTCTCTGGTGGTAATAAGAGCTACTAATACAAGTTAAACAATTTCTGAAATTAGTTTGACACAAAAATAAACTGCAAAGCTCTTCAGATTATACAAAGTGTCTTGCCTAGTGAAAGTGACATTAGATGAACACATATGCTTGACGTCTCCGTAACGTTTCAGTTCAACTCGCTTTTCCTACAGAGCGTCGCGTAGGTCTAATAAATAACTCAATCCTTGCTTCGTGCGTTGAACAACAACTTTCCTTTATTCCGGAGTACAAGAGATATTTGCTCCGTAAATCAAAAACAACAATGCGTCTGAATAGCCTTTGTATGGGAGCAACGAAAACAAATGTTTATAACATTATTGGGTGTAATATTTTATAACCTAAAAATTTACATTTTAAAATAAAATGGAGAAAATGGGAGAGAAATAAAAAGGAGTGTATGGCAGAGAATAAAGAAGGAGAAAGCGAGAGATACGGAGAATGGGGAGCGGGAAATATTAATTAGAAAGAACAGTAAGTTAGTAATTGCTATGAAATTAACTAAATATATTGTTGATCCAGTCCTTGGAATTTTTGTTTTATTGTTGCTATTTTTCATTTGTTTTTTTCTTTAGACGGGTTTAAATCTTTGTCAAACGGAGTACCTAAAATGATTGTTTTATCTGGGCTATGAACAATCTAAGATTCTATGAGATTCATAGAAAGCCAGATATCAAAATAGAATTAAGTATATTATTAACTAGCTGAAAACCCGTGCTTCGCTACAGGGAATTTGTTTTTTGCTACGTCATTATCACTATGATTCCTAATTAATTGTAATACTTTTCTCTCATTTTCTTTCATCTATTATTTCACGAAAATGAATTATAACATGTATTTTCAATTAGTTTGGTACTTATTGTTCACTGGTTGCCCGTAAATCGTCACTGAATGTGTGTTGAATAAATAAAATCAATAAAAAAATTCAGAGTGAAGAGCGTGTTTTTTTTTCAACCACTAAATCTACAGACTGGTAAATCACAGTTTTAGCTGGATGTTTACAGATCACCCAGATACGTCTTTAATATGCAAATGCATAGATCGGGTTAGTTTTGATCAGCTTACGTTCAAAATATTTTCATAAAATTATAAGTGCCAAATTTCAGCTCTCTAGCTTTAAGGAAATAATATCAATTCACATTTATTGTTTTTAGGGGTTTTTATTACTTTTTCATCCTTAGCAGCATTTAACAAAATGTAAAACTAGTTAATTTTTTATACGTATCTTGCAAGAAATAAATGTACAAAATTTCAGCTCTCTAGCTTTAAGGAAAGTATTAAAATAAAATAAATATTTATTATTTTTAGGGGTTGATATCACATTTTTACCTCTAGCAGTACGTAACAAAATGTAAAACTCATTTACTTTATATATGTGTTTTGTAAGAAATAAATGTGCAAAATTTCAGCTTTAAGGAAAGTAAAAAAACAACATTTATTGTTTTAGGGGATGTTTCAACCCTGAAAGGCTAAATATTTTAAAATCCTATTTTAGTGCGCCTCTAGCGCCTATGAGCAATATGTGTACCAAAATTCACGTTCCTTGGCGGTATTAAATTAGTATTTACAGTTATAGGGGTTGTTACTAAATGTTCACCCTTAGCAGAACTTGATTAAATGTAAAACTGGTTTATTTTTTATATGTATCTTGTAAGAAATAAATGTACAAAATTTCAGCTTTCTAGCTTTAAAGAAAGTATAAAAATTTATATTTATTGTTTTTAGGGGTTGTATCACATTTTCACTCCTAGTAGCACGTAACGAAATGTAAAACTGGTTTACTTTTTATATGTATCGTGTAAGAAATAAATGTACAAAAATTTCAGCTTTCTAGCTTTAAGGAAAGTATAACAAACACTATTTATTGTTTAGGGGTTGTTTCAACCATTAAATGGAAAATATTTTAAAATCCTTTTTTTGGCGCTCCTCTAACGCCTATAAGCAACATGTGTACCAAATTTCACGTTCCTAGGCGGTGTGGTGTTTGATATATCTAACAAACAATATTTATTGTGTTAGTTGTTATTTCAGCCCTTAAAAGATAAATATTTTAAAATCCCTTCTTAGTGCGCCTTTAGCACCTATGAGCAATTTGTGTATAAATTGCACGTTCCGAATCAGTATTTAAATAATATTTATAATTTTAGGTGTTGTTACTCCATTTTTACTTAGCAGAACGTGACAAAATGTAAAACTGGTTTATTTTTTTATATGTATCTTGTACGAAATAAATGTAAAAAATTTCAGCCTTCTAGCTTTAAGGAAAGTATAAGAAACAATATTTATTGTTTTAGGGGTTGTTTCAACCCTTAAAGGAAAAGTATTTTAAAATTCTTTCTTAGTTCGCCTCTAGCTCCTATGAGCAATATGCTTACAAAATTTCACGTTCCTAGGCGGTATTCAATTAATATTTATAGTTTTAGGGGTTATTATTACATTTTCACCCTTTAGCAGAACGTCACAAAATGTAAAAATGGTTTACTTTTTATATGTATCGTGTAAGAAATAAATGTACAAAATTTTAGTTTTCTAGCTTTAAGGAAATTATAACAAACAATACTTTTTAGGGGATGTTTCAACCCTTAAATTTCAAATATTATAAAATTCTTTATTAGTGCGCCTCTAGCCCCTATGAGCAATATGCGTCCCAAATTTCACGTTCCTAGGAGGTAGGACGTTTGAGATATATAACAAAAAATGTTTATTGTTTTAGGGGTTGTACAACCCTTACAGGTAAAATATTTTAAAATCCTTTCTTATTTTTGCCTCTAGTGCCTATGGGCAATATGTGTACCAAATTTCACGTTCCTAGGAGGTAAGGTTTTTGAGATATATAACAAACAATATTTATTGATTTAGGAGTTGTTACAACCCTTCAGGCAAAATATTTTTAAATCCGTTCTTCGTGTGTCTCTAGTGCCTATGAGCAATATTTGTACCAAATTTAAAGTTCCTAGGTGGTATGGTTTTTGAGAAACTGTAATCAGTCAAAACTACCCCTAAAATTTTGAATATAAAATTAAATTTATTAATTTTCCTATTTACATCACAAAGTATACACATGCCAAATTTCATCTCCCTAGTTTCATGGGAAGTGGGAGAATTAGTGATGAAGAGTGAGTGAGGGCTTTGCCTTTTATATGTATAGATTATTGTCAAATTAAAATAACATGTAACAATTAAAAAGAAAAACATTGGCCATTGGAAAGTTACTTATTTGTATTTGATAATTTGTTGTATAACAAATATGCATGTTAAAACCATATGATATAGAGTGAAATATAATAAATGTAGCCTACTGATAAGAGATGTTCAACTAACAAATTTGTTTCTCGTTTTAGAAAAAGTTATTTTTCTATTTTTCAAAGGTTAAACAAAACAAAAACTTTCAAAACCCATTATAAAAAACTTTTAGTTTAAAAGATGTAACTTAATCAAAACCTAACGTAAAGCTTTCTTACTTTCTCAAAACACTTGATAGTTTTATTTGTATTTACTATTAGCTGTTGTAATAGGTTTCTCTAGGATAAGAAGAGAAGCGATGAAGAATTTAAAGAATCGTCCTTGAGAGTAATGTTACATTTAAAGTGGGAAAAGAGCTAATCATGGCGAATTTTAAAGAACGCCCCAACACGTTTTCCCAAAATATACATCTTATTTTAGACTCTTGCACAACCCTTGCTGTGGCTCTAAACTTGGTTACAGTTATTGTTCTTATGACTGTAATGGACAGATAAAACACAATTACTGTGAAAATAAGTTTGTTATTGTTAGTTTAAGCTCTTATAAAAGGCATATACAGATTCCTGAATGCTTTGTAACCGTTAAGTGTAAAAACTTAAAACTTTCAAGGAAAGTTAAAACTTTAAAAACGTCAAAGGAAATATTTTGTGACATCTAATTCGCAGATTTAAATTAAAATGAAGTATTTAAACTTTTTAGGAGGGCTCCATTATTGCCAAGTTATAATTTTTTAAACGGCGACAAAACTGTTAATTTAGTTTGATTTGTGCTCTTACATCCAAGGAATTGTTTTTACCTTTATATTTAGGTCACTTCAATGTTAATGACTCAAATTAATCGGATGGTCTCATTTTATGATGTGGATTATTTAGTTTATTTGCAGTTAATTTTGGTGAATGAATTTAGTCAGATTTTAAGTTATATGCTCTTGATTCAAGCTATTTAGTTTGTTATTAATATGAACAAAGTTTAAAAACATAATCGTAAATTTTTCAGTCAGCTTTTTAACTGTAAATGAATTCATATAATAGATTTGGTAGTTTTCTATTTTCCGGCAAATATTCCTAAGAAAATAGCATTATGGGTAGATTTACTAACAACAAACTTTAAAATTGTAAAATCTTAAAAATGATCCGTTAGATCTCTAGAAATATGGTATTCTCTTTAAACAAGCCTTTTAATATCCTACTAATATTATAATCTTTGAAAGTTTGTATGTTTGGATGGTTGGCTGTTAATCACGCAAAAAATACTGGATGGATTTTTTCTATGGAATTCTCCACACAGAGAGACAATGACTGGATATAGGCTGGAATTAATTTTAATTTAAGGTTTAAAACAACTCCTAAAACAATAAATATTATTTGTTGTATTTTCATTAAAGCTAGACATCTGAAATTGTTTACATTTATTTCTTACAAGATGCATAGAAAATGTAAACCTGATTTGCATTTTGACACCTGCTGCTAAGGGGTGCAAATGTGATAACAACCCCTAACACAATAAACATTCATTGTTATTCTTTCCTTAAAGCTGGAGAGCTGAAATTTTGTACATTTATTTCTTACAACATACATAGAAAAATATCATAGATTTACATTTTGTCGTGAGCTAATAAAAATAAATAATACATGTTAGAATTTAATACTACTACTAGGCCTATTTATACAAAATAACCTGTTTGCATTTGCTTTTGACGTGATTCACCGCAGGGGTTGAAGAATTATTTAAATGAATACTTGACTTAGTCTGGCCGTAGTTCACGTTGATGTCCTTTTTTGTTGAACTATTGGTTTCGAATTTTATTTTTCTATTATCAAGTTTTGAATTCATACTTATTATTACGTGGATTTGTTATGCATTAGGTCGATTTTTAAAACAAAACTCTTCACGAACTAACAATTTTTAAATAAACTATTAAAGTTGGCCAACAAGCATGTAATGTTGCAAACAATATTTTAATATTGTTTTTGTACTACAAGAGGGCTCTTCTCCCTGCTCGCTTAGCTCAACAACCACATCGGCGATTTTTGGCTAAGCAAATACAAACAGATTATTTTATATCCTGATATTTTTTTGGAAATGAAGATTGATTAGTACAGAGGCACTTTTATCTAGATCCTGACGGATGTTACTTTTTGCGCGAATGTCAGAAATGTTTAGATACAATATTCAGTATTGTGTAAAAGTTGTATGTTTGCAGTATTGCTTTCTTCAACCGAACTAATGTTTGTTAAATCCAAGTAATACATTTTTAATCGTTTAAGACTTAAATTCAAGGCTTTATAAGGCACAGAATCCGGCAAGAAGACGATGTCAACACGATTTGACAAGGTACTTAAAGTCGTTATTTAGTCTATTGGTATAGATTTTGTATGAAAGCTGTTTCAAGTAGTTAAGCCCTACTTAATATACAGAAGATAAACAAGGATGTGAATAGCCTTAGGACAAAATAAAAAAAGTAATACCATCGTTACTGTATTAAAAAATGTATTTTTAAGTTTTGAAGTGAAAACTTTTATAGGCGCACCGCGTCCAAAGAATTTTGCGGGCGGTGTATCGGATTTTAACGTCACGCATTTTTCCATCACGCTCTACTATATATAGTACACATGTGTATATAGCAGAGTAAATAGGTTACTTGGTAATACCTCAGAAATGAACAGTGGGCTTCCTCATTTTGTAAGTTGTGTTAAAATAGTTTATTTAATAATACCTCTGAATTTAGATATTGTGCTTTCTCCTTTTGTAGGTTGTGTTAAAATAGTTTACTTAATAATACCTCTCAAATGGACATTGTGCTTCCTCATTTTGTAAGTTGTGTTATTTTTATCTCGTCAAATTTAAAATTTAAATCTAAAAATTTTTAAATAATACCAACAATATTGTCTATATTCATGACAGTTTTCACTTCTGCCGGCAGTTCCACGACTGCTTTCTTCTTTTTATGTTTATTAATACACGAATACCTTCTTTGAGGTCTATTAATTTTGTATATGTCCTCATTTTGAATACTTTCATACATGTTAGAAGGAATTAACCTAGAACACATTTACTGCATCGTTTCCCCGTGGACGTATTTTTCAAACCCTACGTGAAAATATTGGAATGGAATCTTTCTCTATTTAAAGTAGGCGAGAAGTCATTACTCCCATTCTTTGTGAAAGGATAACTGCAGGTGCAAATAACTCAGGTGATATCTTCTACCTATAGTAGTGATGATAACTCGTCTGCTTTGCATATTGCATTCCACACCTAGCTTATATAACAAGTGCAATGTGCATAGGAATTTGAACCTCTTTTTCATGTTTAAGACATGCTGGAATATGTAATCAAGTAATTATCGTACTTAATATTTTTGTCTTTCCATTTGCACTTCGAAGGAAGAGGCTAGAACAAGAAACTCAGACGAGTTATTAGAACAAACATTTTAATATTCCAGCAATATCCATGGTCTATACTAGGATTTGATCTTGGATCCTCAAGATTCAGAGTCAGCTATACCTACGTTGTACCTCAGCTACTATTTATATTTCAAAATAAATACCCGCATATCCAGTAGTTTTTTAGTCCAACAAAACGTACATAAAATATAATTCTCTTCAATTTGTGTAATTGTTAAGCGTTTCTTGTTTTCTCAAACAGTATGCTCTTCCTGAGATTCCTCTAATTCAAAAGTGTTGGGTAAAAGTATAATTATTTTCAGGTACACATTACTAATTTCAAGATTAAAGTAGCCCATTTTAAAAACTTGAAGTATGCCCTCTCCTTATTTTTCATTCGGATATATTAATGCTCAAAATTGCACCACTTTAAATTTGCTAAACGTTGGTTTCCAAAATACTATTTGTAATGAGAAGCTGTTTATAAATACAGTACTATGAATTTTTAAATTTAAATTTTGATTCTAGTGATTGAAGAGGGGCCCGAAGTGGACTGCTACTTCATTTTAAATATCTTTGCAGGATCGTCAACTTTGATAATTACATGTGTTTATTTTATTACCATAACCAAAATAGAGTATATTTATGTGATATTAGTAAGATGGTAAATAAGGAAAATAAACACTACAAATTATTTTATTTCAATTCCTTGAGAAAGTAAGTAACCTCCTTAATAGGCCTTATAATAGCGAGTTGAGAATTGAAGATAACTTAAAAGTACTAAATTGAACTCCAAAAAAAGGCAATACCAAGACATACAAAATGACGATAGCAAATTTAATTTGAAACACTTAAAAAAATGTTTTTAGATTTTAATAGAATTTGTGTTTAATTTTTCTTTAGATATTTTGTTTTCATATCACAACATGAGACAATAATTTGACTCCGATACCAGTTAATTTGTTTGAGTTATAAATAAAACATAATATGAGCCGGAATTAAATATCACTTGTGTGCAAAAACTAAACCAGTTTCCAG
>JAGFPH010000251.1:549888-590147 GCA_018207615.1 Philaenus spumarius | reverse complement strand
GCCGGAATTAAATATCACTTGTGTGCAAAAACTAAACCAGTTTCCAGAGTAATGTGATATACACGTTTAATGAGAAAGGAATGCGTTGACAACATAAGGATCCGTTTGTTGAAACCTTCGGCTGAGTATATGGTCGTAACAATTCAAGGAGTCACGTCATACTGTGAATTTATTCAAGGAGAGTGAAAATATTGTACTTTGCTGTTTTGTGTTTGTGCGTCTACAATTAATAGTTAATGTGTTTAAAACAGTGAGTAGGATTTGCATACCGCGGAAGGCACAAAATGTGAATTTCATAGTAAGGTTGTTTACTTTGATTTGTGATTAGTCATGCATTAAATAATGTGTTTACCTTTCCTGTGTAAAGCGGTTTGTTTGTTTAACCATAATAATGCAAAACAACGTCTTTTTTAAGTGTTTGGGAATGTTAGGGAATTACTCTAGGTGCATGATGTCATTACTCAGATCACCTACGACAAATCATCATAGTACGACAAATCATTTAAAACCATTTCGTATATGCAATCAAGATTCATAAATGTTTTACAGTTTTCTAGGTATAATTTTATGTAGGTTTATTATTATCTAGGAGTCGACTTAAAGTTGCAAAGTTGCAAAGATATACAGGGTGGTTATAAATTATTGTACACATTTTAAGATTGAATAAATAAATAACCAATCGACTTAAAAACATGGAAATTGTTTTATTAAATAGCAAATTTAAAACAGTTTTATTACCAATGAAGGACAAAAAGATTACTGTTACTCATACTTTTACAAGGAAACTAAACTAATTCCACGTGCTCTCCGAGGTTTGCACGCAAAGTTTGTAGTCTAAATTCAACCTCACACCATGTGTTTCTGAGCATTGCTGGAGTTATGCTTCCAATAACCTCTCGAACTCTATTCTTGAGTTCCTCAATATCTTGAACTTTTTTGGCGAAGACTCTGTCCTTGACATAGCCCCACAAAAAAAAGTCTAAGGGTGTAATGTCTGGGGAACGTGGAGGCCAAGGAATTGGACCATCCCGTCCAATCCAACGACCAGGAAACGTGTTATTTAGGTAGTCACGTACTATCTTACCCCAGTGTGGAGGGGCACCATCTTGCTGCCAGTAAACATTTGGTTGTCTATGCTCAATTTGCGGTATTGCAAAAAGTTCAAGCATGTCGAGGTATACCTCTTTAGTGACTGTCGGTTCTGCGAAGAAAAAGGGTCCTATCACTTCATCTATAGCCAATGCACACCAAACGTTTATTTTAGGGCTGTCTCTTTCTTGTTCTCGAACATTATGAGGATTTTCAGTACCCCAAATCCTACAATTGTGTCTATTCACCTTACCAGAAACATGAAAGGTTGCTTCATCAGAAAAAATTACTTTTTTCAAGAAATTGCTTTCTCCAATGTTTATTGTTTGTTCTTCGAGGTCAAGTAATCTAACAGCAAAATCGTAGCGTCGAGGTTTATCGTTAGGTTTTAGTTCATGTAATAACTGAATTTTGTATGGATGGAGCTTAAGGTGTTTGTGCAAAATTTTTAAGACTGTTGATCGAGGTAATCCTAATTCCAAACTTGCACGCCGAGTAGACTTACCAGGGCTCCTCGTAAACAATTCTCTTACTTGATCAACAATAGCTTCAGAAACTGGAGGTCTACCAGCACCTTTTCTATGTTGGACACTTCCCGTCTGTTCAAACTGCCTATACCAGCGTTTTATAGAATTGTTACTCGGAGGCTTGCGGCCATACTCTAAACGAAACCTTCTTTGAACAGTTATTACAGATCTGCTTTCATTAAACCAAAGAACACACCTGGCTTTTTCTTGCACACTAGCCATTTTGATACTGAGGTTAGTTTAGTGTTTGTTTAGTCAACTGTAATTAACAGCTGGTGTGGAAAGATCCATTGTTGACCAGCTGACTATGTCACAACACGAGTCATTAAGAAGAATCATACCTTACACCCACAGTTTAAGTGACATTTTTACTTTCTTTTTATAACTACTTTTTATAATTATTGTAATGTGTACAATTATTAATTTTCAGTCAGTATATAAAACTGTTTTAAATTTGCAATTTAATAAAACAATTCCCATGTTTTTAAGTCGATTGGTTATTTATTTATTCAATCTTAAAATGTGTACAGTAATTTATAACCACCCTGTATATCGCAAAAAAGAGATGCAATCAAAAGTTATAAAGGTTTTACCATTGAAAACCGTTATTTCGGGTTTTTATGATTTATTAATGGCTAAATTAATTACTTTGTTTGAGAAGTTAGAATATGTGAATAAAATTTAAACTAAATAACGTCGTTCTTTAAAAAAGTTCTAAATAACAAAAGTTCTTTATGAATAAAATGCATGACCAAACATAATTTAGGGCCTATGGTAATCTATATACAGGGTAGGCCACCATTAATATCTTGTAAACTGTAAATCTGACAGCAAACTTTAAATAGGGAGCTTTTCTTTCTTTTTTGAGAAATTAAGAAATATTTAGTTAAAATATTTTGTAAATGGCTGACATTTTCCAATATGGCCGTCAAGTTTAAAATTTCTTATAGAACATATTATACTTTATGACGATTTAAGATTTACATGTTATATTAAGACTTTTTTGTTCTTGGTGTTTTTTTCTTTTTTTTCTATACGACTAACCGTTTACAAGTTAAAGGGTTATAAAGTTTTAAAAACACCTTATCTGAGATTTTTGTATTGGAACGTTTTGAACCAACTAAAACGCTCTCAACACTAATAAAGCATTGTTTAGACAAACAAATAACTTTTTTAAATCTGCAAATATAGTTTTAGTTAATTTTTTTAACTTGTAATACAGAGGAAATAAAACTACAAATTTGTCACAGATGAAAAATGAAGTTGATAACAAATGTCCAATAGCCCTATCAGCTGTTCATTCTCTTTGTTGCAAACTGTTGTTTATCGAAAGCAAAATATCAGATGATTCAGAACCCAGACTTCAGTAACATCCAAAATCATCATAAAATATAATTATTGTGTTCCATAAAATTTCGAAAGTTGGCCTCCAATTTCCAATACAAAAACATTAAAAACTGTGCTTTAAAATGAGAATTTGTAGCCTAATAAACTTGTAAACAAGGGCTTTGTAGCAAGGGCTTGTGAACAATTTAATACCAAACTAAATGAAAATACATGTAATTCATGTTCGTGAAATAATAGATGAAGTCTTGAGGGTGTCTGTGTGTGTTGTGTTTAGTAAAGAGTAAAAAGATTTCTTCCTCCTAGTAAATTTATCTAAGTCTAATTTTGTATTTTTGAAGCCCGTTAGCAATGTGTGTTACCTTTATTCGCATCACTTATAACATCAATACAAAAGTTGTAAACATAACCATACAGTTTCATTTTTGTTAAATTATTAAAGCTGGTTTACGTAATCAGCTGTTATATGTTTCAATCAGGTTTTCTTGTATGCTACATAAAGTAACAAGTGATGACTTTAAAATGATATGGAGCTGTTTATCCTCCCATGTCATAAAAACAGGAAAATAACAGGAAAATAACTTGTTGACTTTTGTTAAACTACTGAATAAATTAAACCAAAATTATATGCACTCACTTTTTTGTGTCAAGGAACACTTTCCTGTCACATTTGATCGTTCTAACCACTATAGCTTTTAAGATTCATAGAACTGTATAAAGGAAGAGGACAGAGAAACTGTACAATTATTATAAAGAGATACACTTTATGTTTCGCTGATGTTTGGGGTAATCTCGTGTTGTTTCAATTGAAACTATATTTATTGCTTTAGTAAAAACGTGTTTTATATGTTAAAAACTCGACTTTTATATATTAACGAGTTTAAAATGCTAAAGAAATTGAATGTAGGCTACAATGTCATTTTTGCCTTAAACCCCGCTCTTTAAAAAGCAACAAGTATACGTTTGTTTCTATTACGCGTATCATGGTTATTTTACAGCCTAACTTTATGGCAGCATTTCTTTACTGCGCTCACAACACTCCGTCATATTTTCCATTACTTTGGCTTTATTTCGCGAAATAGTTGTAGTTAAATTGTATTTTATAAGTGGGCGTCAAAGCGGAATAGATCATAAAAGTTTAGATCACCATGAATATTGTATACTGCTAAAATACTGTCTTTATAACCCCTTAAAATAGTAACTTGCTTAATTGTATAATTGCCATAAATGTATTATTTTTACTACGTTAAACAAGAAAAATACACGTTATGTTTAAAGACCGTATTGACTGCATTTGTAAATGGCGGCTCATCTTTCAAAACTGTTCTTTTAGTTAAAATTAAATTAAAATTCAAGATCCCTTGTATTGCCCAAACTTAAAAAAATGGTTCAGAACAAATAAAGTAAACAAACATTTTAAGTGGAAAAAACTCTTTTGTGTTTTCCAATTTACATTTATATTCCAAGAATGGATAGAGAGATTTTAATAAATTGTATGTTCGTATAAAATTAAATATTCGTATATATTAAATATTCGTATATATTAAATTATTCGTATACAATAAAAAGTATTTAAATAAATAACATTTTCATTTAATTGCTATTCTTCATTTTCGTATTTCAAATAGGTTTCATATTTGTTTATAAAAATACTATAAACAATAACATCTTATTTATTATTTAGTTTTATTGAGTATTTTATTGGAAACAGAATTACATTTTATTTTTCATATGAAAAAATTAGTTGCTCTTAAACCGTATTCAAGATAAGTAATGAAGTTTAATAATACACATTGCGCCTTCTTATGTAGTTTTTATTTTTACTTTCTCCCCCTATACCATAGTATATGGAGAAAGTATTGTATTCGTCAAAATTTTCGAGTTTGAGTTTTTGGTGGAAATATCCGTTTTGGGTCCCCCTGAACCTAAAAAAGTGGTTTTCGGAGTGATGTCTGTGTGTGTGTCTGTATGTGTGTCTGTGTGTCTGTGTGTCTGTGTGTCTGTGTGGATGTTATCAGACCTAGAGCCTAAACCAGTCGTCCGATTTTGATGCAATTTGGTATGGAGGTACTAATCCACGGTATCTCCAGGCGTTTTTTTCATTTTTGTGAATTTTTTATTTTTAAGGGAAATTTTCCCATAAAAACCCTTAAAATAACGGAAAAATCAACTTTTCTCAAAAACGGCTCTAACGATTTTGATTAAAATTTTATAGTTTATTAGGGACCTAAAGTACTATAAACTGTAAAATTTTAATCAAAATCGTACGAGCCGTTTTTGAGAAAAGTTGGTTTTTCCGTTATTTTAAGGGTTTTTATGGGAAAATTACTCTTAAAAATAAAAAATTAAGTTCCTATAATGAGGGAGAAAGTATGTGTCAGTTTCCTGATACCGTTTATTTATATTTATTTTCTTATAAAGAAAGAAATTTTTGTTTTCATACTAACAAATTTCTAAGATTTAAAATTTCTACTTTCGTCTTGTGTACATACCAGTAATTAATTATTAAATTACTAATTTGATATATAAGATGCGAGTTGATTGTGATAAAAACAATTAGTTATAATTATATTGTACAATAGAGTTAAAACAAATTGTACAAAGTAAACAATAGTAAGAGTGCACTAAAATAATTTTTTTACAGATAAAAATTCAATAACATTTATAGATATTTTTTAAATGAGTAACCTATATAAATTGTCAGAAATAGAAGCATTTGAGGAATATGCTTATAAAAATGTTCAGTTTCATTTAATCTCATAAAACATTTACATTAATTTACAGTTTTAGTCTGGTGTATAATATACGGTACAGTATTTTTATTGGTGCTATATCAATAAAATATTTTGTTCTAATTTTATATTTCGATCTAATTACAATTAATTTAAAGAAAACCTTTTAAATATTACTGAGTTTGCTGGACTTATTATTAAGAATAGTATAGAATCTTCTTAATTGAAATTAAAATATTATTAACTTCTTAAAAATTTTTAGTTCACGGTTAAAACCCTAAATTCTTAATACGTTGATAGTGCGTGACTTTTTAAATTGAATGGTATTAATAATACAATTATAATATATATTAAGCTGATTTACATATTATTATTGTTTAATTCATTCAAAATGACTATAGTAGGAATATAATAACTAAAGAATACATTTTGTACTTCTGTATCGTGGAATAATGCAACACTAACTGGTATTTACAACGGGAATTTGCCGAAGTTGTCCGAGTTAAAATTTCTTGAATGTATAACGTCTAATCATATTTTATTTCAATAGTTGGTCTTATGGCGACATCGCTCTCGCCAGAGTTCGCAGGACACCTGCTTATAACTTGCGTTAAAATTGTATTGTCAGTGTTTATACTAATAGAAATTTTATGTCACAACTTCTGCCGTAATAGAATAAATTCAAGTTTAGAGGTAATAAATTAAAAAACTAAGTACTTCACCAACAATGAACATCTTCCATCAGCAGAGCTATATGTATTTTAAATGTATACATATTTTAAATTTTCGAATAGCACTTTTCTAAATATTTTGTAAGCTTAAACTTTATTTTAACTTACATCTACATTTCAAAATTTGACCACCAACTTGAGGCCATACCAGAGAGGACAGAGTTATATAGAATAGATTTCCCTATACTGAGTGCATGCGGGGCAGTGAGTGGCCGGTAGAGGCCGCCATTAGCGGCCAAAACTCGGCAAGACCGCTGTTCTTCACTCGTGCGAGCAATCGACGCCGCTTAACATATCACGTCATTCATTTACACCTCTAAACATTGTTCAAAAATTATGAAACTTCACAGTTAGAAGAACTAAACCTTGCTGAAAGCAACAGTGTGCTTTCAGTAGTTTAAATGTACAAAACTTAACACTGTCGAATGATAAAATTGTTTCATGAAACATAAATTAAATTTTAAAAAAACTAACATTAAATTTTCGATATGCGAAGGAAAATGTTGTTATTTTGTCAGAAAACAAATTATCTGCTGAGATATGGTGCCAAAGAGTTTATTGTTTCTTATCTGAAAGCCATTTTCAGATAAGAAACTACTTAGCAACCGTCGATTATTTAAAGCGTTTTAACAGAGTTCAAATGCCGTGCTGTAGCTGGCTCGTCGCACAGTTTAGCCTACTATTATTGCCTAGACTAATTTTTTTAATTAACTATATATATATGCTATGTAGAGTTTTTTTAAATTATTTTTGCAAATAGTTTTTTTAATTTATAATTTTTGATAACTGTTTAAAACATGTTTTTAAATGATATCCCATTTAAAATACCGTACATTTAGGTTTATTTTAGCATACAAATAAAGAAATAATTTTATTTGGTAATTGTTGAACATATGTTTTTATTTTTATTTTGCCTCATTTAAAGAACAATATATGTTGGATTGGTTTATTGTTTGCTCAACAGTTTGTTTTTTACAACAATTATAAACGTACATAGTTAATTTTAGGGTGTTATTCAATGCATTAAAACAATTGCAATACTCAGAATTAAATGCCTTTATTAACATTGTATGTACAGTTACAGTTAACTCTTTCCTCTCTGGGCCATACCATCTAGATGTACAAAAAAAAAACAGGATTATAAATATTTCTAAAAGAGGCTGTTTAATATAAACAGTAAACTGTCTGTTTTACTTGCCAGCTCAAATTAGTTTGTCCACCATTTTGTGTTTTTTCAGCAATAAGATAATTCCAGAAAGAAAAATATATTAGTACTAAATTATACAATACGTTTCGTACGATTAATTTTTATTTTTCTTAAATTATACATTTTTAAATAACCTGTTTAAAAATAATCCTTTTCCTACAAGAAATAAAAACATATTTTTAGGTTTTTAATGATCATCTAGTTATTATCTTTCCGTTTAATGTGTGTGAAAGTATGTATGAGGGTATCCGTAAAACCCAAACGCTGATAAACTAAAAAGTACTCTAAAAAGTCGGATAACTTCTACTTTTTTTTAACTTTTGGGTTAAGTCAAAAATATTATCATTGTCTACTTTTAAATAAAATCAACTCCTATAAAAGCGCGTATACGTCCATACGTACGTGAGTAATATATAATATAGCTGGTTTCACCCATTATCTGTAATACTTTAATATCTGTAATCAACCCCCAGTATAGATTATACTTTGAGGTTATGTTTACAACTTCAATCATTATAATTTCTTACAAAGTTGATTTTTTTAAATATGAGTTATAGAACTAATGTGTGCTATAATACATTATAGCATTTGCTTTGAAGTTATAAAATGTATATAAATACAACCTTTTATCATTAAAATATTCGTTTATACAAATTATTCGTTATCAAAATCCTTCGTTTAACTTGGGCAACATTCGACATCTTATAACATATAAACATTATTAATTCCTTCATTAAAATAATGTATTAGTACTTACAAATAATTATTTGATCTATCATTATGAAACAAAAAGCAATTACAAGATAATATTTGTATCTTTATTTAAATATAATAATGTATATAAATAAAAAATTTTAACAAATAAGCATACAGTTTTACAACCGTTATAATTTACCGAGTTGAAATTCCCCGTCATCATAATTAGGTAAGCCTAGATAAAGTATGTCGTTTTTACCTACTTTTTTGTATAAATGATGTATTTCTGATGTGTATCTAATTAATCATTTTAGTAATATTAATTCAAATTGTATTATGTTTGCTTGTAAACTAAAGTTTTAGCGTTTAAAAGAACACATCTATTGATCCGAAAAACTGCCATTACAGTCTACAAAGTTGTCCAAATACAGGTCGACAAAGCAAGATTAGTGTTTGGCGTCGCGACTGAAATCTCCCGGGCCTTTCCCAAGTTCCCGACGCCGCGACGCTATTCCTGCTAAACAACGCAACCGATGTACGCAAAGCAACAGAACTACAGACAACAATTTTAACAGTCGATTATGCCGATAGTAAAAATTGCGGACAAATTGCAACAGACATAATAAATTATAAAATATTTATCAAGGTCGTATTCGGAAAGGAGTTTTAAAAACAGCTGATATCGATTGCGGATCGGCGCAAGCGCACGGCGTGTATCCCGCAATGCAGGCGCCTCAACTTGGCGCTACCGATGAGCTTCCGAGGTCCACACTTCGCACTTGGAGCGGCGACATGTGACACCGGTACCGGAGTTCTGGTATAACTTCAAACTTAGTTTTAGTTTGTGGTTTAAACTGTGATAGTTTAGTAATTCTTGAGTTATTAATGTTTGAAGCGAGTTGAAAGTATTTAAGTATTAGTTGTTCGAGATAAATTTCAAATAGAATAGGCCTACATAAATTTGATATGCCGGTATCTTAAAAGTTTAGCAAATGATTATCTGATATTATTCTTATTTTTTATTTTTAAGGGTGGGCTTAGTCTAAAAAGCTTTCCCAAATTAAAATAATGTTGTAAGAAGTGTGGTATTTATTCATTATTATGCGCTTGTTTAGTAATTAATTCTTCAAAATAATATTGGGTATTATATAATGAGATAAATTAGTGAATTAGCTTCTATTTTAGTTTCTGTGTTCATATATTCTACTTTATTATTTAGAACAAAACTGAGAGTAAATTAAAGTTTTCAAAATGTTTTTCATTTATCATGTTGGTAAAAAAGATGATAATTTTTACCAATTCAAAATAAAGTAAAAAATGTATCTAATAAACAAACTTTTTTATTTAATGTTATTTTAGTAAATCCCTTAAAAATAATGTTTAAATTCACTGATACTCTTAATAAGTAACTTTACTTTTGGTGTAAGTTATAAGCCTACAAAAACTATCAATAATTAGTTATTGATGTTGTAATTGAAATCGTAGAAGGGGAACTATATTGTAGCTTCAATAAATTTATTTGATCTATTTTAGGTTTAGTTCAAATTAAATAATTTGGTAGGTACATGATATACAACTTTGGATATTTAGTTTTTTGAAAATTTTGCTTTCATTAGGAACCTACTGTGGTCGTTATATGTGAAATTTTTTTTTTATACTGTCGTGGAATAAACAATCATTATACTTTTATTTTATTTCACTTCAATCAGTAGCTCAATTTTAACTAACTTCGGTCAAACAAAGGTTTTAAACAAGAGTGGAAATTAGTGGCAATACTAAAAATAAATAACACACACAAAAAGTACAAGTTAGTTACAACTAAATCATTGCATTTCATAATCGGAAGTGATTTGCAGTTACAATTCAATTTCCTCGTTTGTGAATAAAACTCAATCAAATTAGTTTACCTGTTTTCTTGGATATTGGTGACAAAACATACCATTTGTATGTCAAAATTTAACAACTAAACATACAATTAATATTCGATGAGATATTTTAAAAAGTTTTATGTTCAAAAGTGTCGTCTCTTTAAAATTTTCAATCGTTTTTATTTTTACAAAATATTGGCGTTCATTATTTTTTAATTAGTTACTGAATTTGTTTTTAAATATATGTTTTTAAATCGTGTTTTGTATGCTAACAAAAAAATTCTAAATAGAAATTGGGAACAAATATTTATCTACTTTCAAAATAATTCTAAATTTTTTATTTATTTTCATTGCAATATTTAAATCTTGTACATATAAAAGCTTAACGTGGCCTTTTCTAAACAATTGAATTTATTTCAATAATGTATTCTGGATGGAGCATTATAATTATTACAAAAAATAACGTAATTCCAGAAAGTGTCTTTTAAAACAATGTTCATTATTTTTTATCACTCTGTATCGAAAATAGTCACTTTCAATATCAGCTGTGAGCCGGTTTTTTCTCGGCGTTTTCTCAGCTGGAGATTTTTGCCGATCTCTAAATTAGTTATAAATTATAATACCACTAGCGCTATCAATAATAATTATAATTTAAAATGTCTTATTAATTTATTAGATATAATAACGATTTTAACAACTACAAAAAATCAAACGTGAGTAACAATAAAAACTCCACATTGATACTATTTACAAGTATTAAATAAATAAACTTATTATTTAAAAAAAGTACATCAGTACGTTTATTCATGTACCAGTATCGGTAGTAGTGTATTGTGTCTATTAATATTACTCGATGATTTGATATCAGCTGTTCCAATTAATTTATTGAACTAAAACAATGTATTGTTGCCATTGCAAGCAATATTTCTGTGCAGTTATGATCAAAATGTAAAATGTTACAATTAACTTAATAAATAACTGAGAAACAGTAGATTATTTTGAAAAAAATGTATTGTTAATATTATTAATCACAGTGTGATGAAAAGTATCACTCATCACACGTGCCAAAAGTGGCTTTTCGATCCTCGCTCACTTTTCAAGTTAAACTTGAGCTCCTATCGAAAAGCGTCACGATTCTGGTGCTATGAATTCACACAAAATGTTAAAATTTGTTTTCTATTTTGGGTTTTTAAATTGTAGCTTTATCTAAATTCGATTATTAAATTTTGGAGGTGACGAACAACCAGATAGCCGGCATAAAATAGAGTAACATATTTTTGTCTACTAGGAAAAGTATAGTATAGCCCTTTTCCTAAATATGGGCTAAATCGTATGATCAGTAACATAAAAATCAAAATAATTTAATTTGAATCCAGTTTTAACATTTGACTGGTAAAATCGTCTAACTGGTATGGAATACCTTTGCAAATGTCCTGCATACGTTCTTATAAATTGTTTCTCTAATATAAATAAATTATATTGTCTCCGCAATCTCTATAAAATGATCTGCCGGAATTGACTGAATCAAATAAAAATTGATTGAAAAGGGTTTCGTAAAAATATAAATTTTAGCAAAATTTATCGCAAATATCTGAAAGAATTGAAATACTAATTTATATGTAAACTAATTAAAGATCATCTAAGCTATGACAAATCTAACACACATTCACAAATTATAAAACACAGAATTATGCACAAATATAATTATTTTGTTCTTTAAATTATTTACTTAAACATAGGCAGTAATAAATAATGACAAAACAAACTAATCTATTTGATTTTATGTTTAAAAATTATTAATATTGAATATCACATTTTTAAGCCCATATAAATTATTAATACACTTTTAAACTGTTACTACAAAAATTTGGATTACAATTAGGCGATAAACAATTATAACAGCTCCATCATCACTATAGCTACACCACTCCTAAGTTATGGAACAGGTGTTTTGTTATATTTTGGACACTTATAAGATGTATTGAACAAATTTGATTTATCACCTCAGCCCGGAGTATAGTTTTTAACGAGATACGCCTCGCCTAATGCTCCGAGATAAGTAGAAGATAAATGGGCTGCTTGTGCATGAACAGAGGCTGTGAAACGATTGATTCTGGACCTGTCTTACACGTGGAGCTTAAAGATTTATTTTCCTTTCTTAAACGTGAAAACTAGGGATTAAAATAATCTAGTCAATACATGAAAGTTTATTTAACTTTTTTAAAGTCGACTGAGGATTAATTTCGTATCTACAAGCCTCATAAGTACCTCTCCTACTTTTCCGCATCTTTCATTGTGTCGATTTCCGTTAAAATTTAGTTTCTACCCTCTACGTTTAGGGGTTTATTTTGTTTGATAATTTATAACTGTAACACATCTTCATCCCTTCACTGTAACTGTAACTATCTTCATTTTCTTCACAGTTCCTATGTTTACAGTATACTAAACGTTCTAGATAATTTCATCTCCATCCGACAAACAAAAACTGAGTTAACGTGGGCTGCATACTCGGCCGTTTTAAATTTTTACTTGGAACTTTAGACGCATAGAGTATATCACTGGCCAGGGGGCGGAAATAATAATTTTCCAAGCAAATTTCTGTACTAAATATACCTACACATAAAATTGTAACTGTTCTCATGATCTTAGTAAATACGTTATTTGGTAACTCATTTTTATTAGTACCTTGAGCGGATCAAACGTGCTCCTACGAGGCTATTTACCAGTCTGGTTGTGCTAAAAATACAAACGTTAATCCCTAAGGTCAATTGCTGCATTTTTCTATACTAATATTATAATAAGGTAAAAATTTGTTTGTTTGTTTGAATGTAGGGAATAATCTCTGGAACTACTAAACCGATTGAAAATCTAGTTTTACTAATAAAAAGCAACACTGTCAATGAGTAACATTGGCTAGAATTCATTTTGATAAAAACATTTTTCATTTCAATATTTGCAAATTTAGTCGGACAAAATTCTTAGGTTAGACCTAGACTGATGAACAAACACACATTTCTTGAATGTATTTACATTCATTACCACAGCAACCAAAATTGAATAAAATAACAGATAAAACGGCTGTTTGCTCTAATATTTCCAATAAAAGTTTATTTCAAACATTGAAGCAATTAGTTGTATTTCTAACTTTTAGGTTAGACCTACACGTATTACTAAACATTTTTAACATTTATTATAACTGTTGTTAGACCTAGACTAATAAACCAACACATGTATTTACATTTTATTAAAACAGAAAGAAATTGAATAAAATAACAGATAAAGCAGCTGTTTGCTCTAATATTTCCACTAACACCTGATTTCAAACTTTGAAGCAATTATTTTTGTATTTCTAACTTTTACGTTAGATTTTTATTAAAGTGTAGACCTGAGCCTTGCTAGTACTTTTAACCTTTATTATAACTGCTGCTATAAAAAATAAAAAATAATTTGATTTGAACATTTGACATTATTTACCATCTTAGCTTAGGGGTTATTATTAATCCTACACCTTTATTATAAAGAAAACATAATATGATTATGTGTATAAAAGGTTCCAATGGGGTTGGCGTGCGGAGCACGCAGGGGGTTTTCCCTAGTTTATAAATATTTTTTGGCCATTTGTCATTATTTCTGTATACAAATTGTAATACGGTAATTTATATCGCATTTATACGTTAAATGTCTGAAAAACAGATAGGAATAATCCTTCATCAGAAACCAATTTAAAAACATAATTATTGTATTATTTAAATATGATTCTTACAGACTTCTTTGTCTACATTCACCAAATTCACCTTAATGCGATTAATAATAATAAGTTACACAATTTATTTAAATCAATGAAACAGATTTACAATTTTTGTATGATGGTAGGAAACTTTTCTTGTAAAAGGGGCTACCTGGATACCACTTCACAGTTTTCGTACAAACGTTCAAGTGCAAAGTAAGAACGACAGTGTCCAAATCTAAAAAAAATTTAGTGCACTTTTTCTTTTTCTTGATCTTAATAAATATTAGAAAACAGTTGTCATAACAAAATATGACAGTTTTAGAATTATGTAATAAAGTAAATACTTGAATAAGAAAACTGCACATTTGAATATAAAGTTATACATAGTTGGTTCAGCAATAAATATCACTACATTTCTGTCCAAAGCTATATTATTTTTAAATATTCAAACGTTACTAATATATGCGAAACTTTTGTTATCAATGAAGTTGTAAAATGATTTGAGTTGCCTTTGGGTGGAGTTATCGTCTTTGCTGGATTTATTAAAAATAAGATATAATTTAACCTCCACTATCTTTGATCTTATATGAGCTACTAACTTAAACTTGAATCTCCGAGAATCACTTTTCTGAAATCGGTTTAATTTTTTGAAATATATAGGTCAACGTTAGTTTTTTAACTACTAACGCATTTCTTTATGATGATCGTCTTTTAGTAATTTTTGAACGAATTTCCTTAACGCGGGTTGTGGTTGGAGTTAACGAACCGAAAATGTAATGTGTAACGAAAAAAGTGTTAATAATTGGTTGCTATTGCAACGACAAATATAAATACGAGTAACGAAAAAGCGTTACTAAATTGGTTGCTACGGCAATGAATGTAGGGGTCTAAATATATTCAAGAAACATGTGTTTTGGTTCATCAGTTTAAATTAAGAGACGATCGGTTCCGTCCGGCGTAGTTCAGATATTATCGTCAAGCGCTGAAATACATTGAATAAACATAAAATGTTTTGCATTAGTCTAGGCCTAACCTAAAATTATTATGTGTGTATTTAATTTATTTTACCTGCCTTAATGGCTACATACACACTACAATTTTATTTTAGGTTAGGCCTAGACTGATGAACCAACATTTTATGTTTATTGAATGTATTTACAATGAATGGGCATTTAACTGTGTTTACCATCTTAGCTTTGATGTTTTAATTCATTCTACACCTTTATTATAATAACATTAAACGTATGGAAACAGTAAATATTTGTATAAAAAACAATCTAATAATAAAAGGCAATTGAAAGATTAAAATTATGAGTGTATGTTGCCGCTGGTTAAAGATGGTAAAAGAATTCAAGAAAAGTTGTGCTGAACTTCGTTCCTGACGGCCATGACCGCATAATTTTACTTTTATTCTTGTGTAGCATAAATTACAAGTATTTACGTTAGGTTACTTGGTCTGTTCTGCCATTGTGCACAAAATTAGCTTTATCGAGCAGGGATGAATTTTTAAAATTAATTAATGCAAGAGATTCCACTTGGCTTCAAGGCTAAATATATTACCGTCTAGTTGCCTTTAAATTGCTTTTCAAAGTCTAATTACATTCTAGTTTAATTGCTTTTATTTTTCTGACAGTCCAAAGAGCAATGCGGTCACTTAAAAGGTCAATTTATACAAAATGGCTGTATTTTTGTATGTACAGTGTGGTTCACGCCAGATTAAATCATTTTTGAAAAACCTTTTTTCAAACAAAAAAATGTTTATGGCTGTATAATGTTTTATATCTAAATCCAAAATCATTTATTTAAACGTTTTCTTCGATAAAAAATTTAAATTATAATGAAAATGTTAGATTTTTTACACTAAGAATATAAAATATGTTTATAAAAAAGTAATGTTTGTTCAGTTTATCTCAAAAATACTAAACCTATTTGAAAAATGTTTAACTGGTTAGTAATTAAAAATTTTCTAAGTAACATAAGCTCATAAAAAATACAAAATTTACAAAAATTTATTTTAGTATTGACAAAACTATCTTAGAGATTATGTATAAATTTAGTCCTAGTTTCTATAAAACCGAATAAATAACAATATTTAAATCTTTGACTAAATTCACTAGATTATCTCTCTATTATATAAAAGATTCCAGTCATTCACGAAAAAACACTTGCTATACTGCGCATTCGTCATGATCCAGAGTGATGTTCTAAACCAGTGTTTTTCAACCTGTGGGTCGCGACCTCCTGGGGGGTCGCGGAGCCTCTGTAGGGGGGTCGCGAGAGGTCGAGAAAACTTCAGTTTTTTTATACAACATATAATTTGTGAGACTTAAATAAAAAGTCGATAAGAGTTAAAATTATTATATTTAACAAAATTTCCATATAATCAATCATACAAGTCAGAAAAATGCTAGTTTAAAACATGTTATTACAAAAAATAACAGTTGAGTAAAGAAAAAGAAAAATTTTAAGTGTTTTTTAAATTTCACATAGTATTAAGCCCAACAACCTATATACAAAAATTATCACATGCAAATGTTTTGTAAAAGACAAATACTTACATAACAAGGACAAAAATGTTTTTAATAACTTTTATCAATAAAAAAATTCTGAAAATCGTTCTTGTACACACTCACGCTGGGTTATGAAAATGTTAACAAAATTATACTCTTTATGTTATTTACACAAACTCATTAACAAGAAATAAAACCTTCGAGTACTCGTTCATTTTAATGTGAAGGTTGCGCTTGAGTTTGTTCAATTAATTTCTCCCATCGTGGATCCGTTTTTTTCCATATTAAGTATTAAATCGTTTTCCAAATTTAAGCGATTTCTTAGTTTACATTTTATTCGCGCCATTGATGAAAATGCCAACTCGTACAAGTACGAGGTAGAAAATGGAATCAAACACTTCAAAGCCTCGGTTGTTAATTCCGGGTAATCTGTTTTTCTTTTTAACCAAAACGTATCCAAATTTTCAGACTTGAATTTCAAGTGTAATATCCCATCGGCAGATAGTTCCAGCAGATTCTCTTTGAGCTTAGTTGCTAAATTTGCCTCGTTTATAGCTGCATTTAAAAACGGATTATTTAAGATCCATCTTTGCCCAGTGTTATCCGATATCTCTTACAGTGAGAAGAAATGACACAATTCTTTCTTCAAATTATGTAACACCATTTTCATACCAGATATATTATGAGTTGATGTGATCTCGCTTCCGACTTCTTCAATGAAAGACTGTGTGGACGAAAATGAATCAAAGTTGTTTTGATTTATAGATGATGACCACAATAATTTTTTTTTTATAAAGCCATGGAGTTTGTCTTTTGCTGTTATGACATTTTCATCACGCCCTTGAAGACTTTTATTCGAGTTATTTAAATGTTCAAATAAGTCCGGGTCAGAAATGAATTCAGAGTAATGTGACTTGGCTTGCTGTAAATATACTAATAGTTCAGCGCGAAGTTCCATAACTCTGGTCAGTACTTTGCCTTTTGAAAACCACCTAACCTCTGTATGGTAAAGCAAATTGCGGTGTAGTGTTCCCATATATTCGCAAATGATTCGAAACAATCGAGTCTGCAACGCTTTTCCTTTAATAGAATTTACAATGTTAATAATAATATTAAGAACTTGACTGCATTCTTGTAGTAATGATTTGGCTGCAAGAGCTTGGCGATGGAGAAAGCAATGCATCCAACAAGCGTTTGGCATCTGCTCTTTCAGTCTAGCAATAAATCTACTCTTCGCACCAGTCATGGCTTTTGCTCCGTCACTACAAATAGCAATGCATTTTTGTGCCCAATCGATATTCATATCTTGCGTAGCTTCAAGGAACATGTCATGCAAGCATTGACCTGTAGTATTTTTGGGAAGTGCCTTGCAAAATAGTATTTCTTCCATTATTATTTCATTGGATTCAAAACGCACAAAAGTTACAAATTGCGCACAACCCGCAATATCCGTTGATTCATCAAATTGCAAGGATATAAAAGAACTTTTCTTTATTTTTTCTATGGCTTGAACACGAACATCAGTCGCCATATTGCTTATCCTTCGTTGAATGGTATTGTCAGAGAGAGGTATACTTTTGAGCATTTCGACCTCTTGCTTGCCAAACATAATCTCTGCTATAGCCTATCTAAAGCCGCTGGTAAAATAAAATTTTCGGCAATACTGTGGGGTTTCCCTGATTTAGCCACACGAAAAGCTACTCGATAACTAGCGAGCAACGCTTTCTCATTTAGGTTAGACATTTGTCCTATAGCAGTTTTTTATGTTCAAGAGCTTTTAATTTTCGCTCAAAAAATTCCACGGGTTTATTTTTTTTTATTAGGATGTTTTGTGTTTAGGTGGCGTACCAACTTCGATGGCTTCATGCTTTCTCTTGACGAAATTTCAAAGCAAATTACGCACTGCGGTTTACTGTCAATCACAGTAAACCAAAATTTTAAATAGTTGTCATAAAGACGTCTTTCTTTATTCCACTACTCCCGCTAGACGTTGATGGTTCTGATGATCTTTTCAGGAATTTATCCATTTTCAACTATAACAACTCAAATAAATACGTACCGTAAAACCGTAAAGTGGTTCGCGCTCTTCAAACAACTAAACAGTAGACATGACCACGCGTGACTTACGCTCACAGATCAGTCTATAATTACTCCAATTCCAAGGCACCTTACAGTCCACATAACACCGAAACACATACAGTCGCTGTCTTGCATCAAACTGCCTTGGCCGCGGTCGACCGCCGTATTTATAGGCCAGCACCAGCGCATTCTCGCTAGAATTATCTGGAAGCGTAAAGAAACGCCTCGAAACTTGTGGATCTTTCGTGGACTACCAGCGCCATCTGTTGCTAACATCCGGAACCTTCACTAGTTCCTAGTGTTACCAACAGATGGCGATGGGAGTTTAGGCCCTAACGATATATTTTATTTATTTATATACATCTAATATGTTTGTATTTGTTTGTTAGTTATCAATTGGCCACGTATTCAATTTAAAATTATATGTTTTACGTATTTAATACTTAATTATATGTTTATATCAGATTGCAAATAACGCAAACGCCTAAAATTGTTGTAAGTATTACATACTTTTAACATACATGGAAAAAAGGGTTGGGGGGTCGCGAAATATTTTTTGATACTAGGGGGGTCGTGTCATGAAAAAGGTTGAAAAACACGGTTCTAAACAATCGTAATTTATCAGAGTGTACAATAATTTGTTTGCATTTGCTTCGCCTCGGGGTTTGGCAGGTGAGAAGGGAGCGGAGCAATCTAGTTTTCTATACTATTATTGTAAAGAAGTAAACCTTTTAGGTTCAACCTTCTGTTAAATCTTTAAAAATAAACGGTACCAGGAACTGGCACATACCGGTACTTTCTCACAAACATATTTAAATTATTAAACAGATTCACGGTGACCTGTAGGGTGGGGTAGGAGAGGTGATTTTGTATTAAAGTTGTTTTCCCATAAAAATCCATAAAATAACGGAAAACCCAACTTTTTTTCAAAAACGGCTCGAACGATTTTGACTGAAATTTTACATTTTATAGTACTTTAGGTCCCTAATAAACTTAATAAAATTTTAATCAAAATCGTTAGAGCCGTTTTTGAGAAAAGTTGATTTTTCCGTTATTTTAAGGGTTTTTATGGGAAAATTACCCTTAAAAATAAAAAATTCACAAAAATGAATAAAATTCCTGGAGATACCGTGGATTAGTACCTCCATACCAAATTTCATCAAAATCGGACGACTGGTTTAGGCTCTAGGTCTGATAACATTCACACAGACACACATACAGACACACACACAGACATCACTCCGAAAACCACTTTTTTAGGTTCAGGGGGTCCCAAAACGGATATTTCCACCAAAAACTCAAACTCGAAAATTTTGACGAATACAATGCTTTCTCCATATACTATGGTATAGGTGGAGAAAGTAAAAATAGTTAAGCAATAATTGTTAAATCTTTCGGGACAATCTCAGAGATTATTAAAATTATTTAAAAAAATCATTGACTAGTGGGTACTTTAGACTTTTCTTAGTAACAAGGCTCGTTTGACTTTTAGAGTATTAAATGTATATATAAATTTATACTAATCTCTTACGGGAATGTATTTAGTGTTGTTGCTATTATGCAAATACAAATTTTAATAGACAGACATACATATGAATGATTTAATAGTTTGACAAAATAATAACAGAGACTTTAAAAGCTCTTAGTTTTAATGTACAACAACTGAAAGATTTCCTTGAAAATATCAGAGAATACAATTAATAATCCGTTTGTATTGTCTTCTTCCCTGATAGTTTTATTATTTAACTTAAAGATATAACGAAGTTTAATGTAGTACCATAGCATTCATTATTAGTAAATAACTAACTTTGTACTTTTTACTGGAACAACTTTTATTTAACTTTCTCTTAACAAAAACATTAATCGTGCAGGACTATTTAACAATATAGGTCGATTTAATAACGTTAAAAAGAAATTACTTAGGGACTATTTATCTGAGGTCGAAATACATTGTGAAACATTCACTTTTGCCAAATGAACATTGTTCAAAGAATTCATGTGCAAATGAACATCCATAAAGAACTTCTTTAAAAATTATTAACCTAAATGATGTATAGGATTTTATTGTGTTTGTAATCATAAATGATTTCTATCTGTACAATATAAGTAAAACAATGTGTCCAAAATATAGATCACGATAAATTAAATTATCTCGTTCACGACAATTAATAAACAAACGAGCTAGCGAACACGGAATTAACGTAACAGAATGGAGTGTTTAACAGTAATGGATAAATCAGCATACATTCAAGACTTTGATGAATACAAACTACGTATATGCTTAGTAAATTTAAGTATTTGGTTGCGATAAAATAAAAAACTAATCATATTTTCTTCTAACATTTCTAACCATATGCAGTAAATTTTAACCATTTACTTGAACTAATTAAGTATCTTATTTGTTTCTTCAAGTGAATACAGTTTAGCAGATGCTGATTTTACTACCTTCTTCTTATAATTTTGTAAGGTTCATTCAACCCTTACTTGAAGGCTTGATAAAATGGTTTTAAATTATATTGTTTTCAAGCGGATACGTTTCAGTAGTTAAGTTATTATTTAGGAAGCTCGTATTATAACAGAGCTTAGTTGTAATACGTAATTTATTACATTACTATTATTAAAGTTATATGAAAAGTAGGCAATTGTTTACTTACAGTTTACAATTTAACAAATTGGGGGAAATTAATAAATGTATAAATAAATAACAGCTGTACAACAAGTTATAGTTTGTTATAATATTGTTAAAACAACGTTATTATAGATTGTATAGGATGTATTTGACATCATCTGTAAAATAACCATTAAAGTATCAAATGTTGAGTCGTTAAAGGTTATTCATTTTATGAGATTGCTACTCAAAATTTACTGCAACATTTTATTTAGTAAATATAATAGAGCTTGACTAGCGAAAAAGATTATTTCTAAAAGTAAAAATAAAAATACAGAACACAATTCTCACAAAAATATTAAATATTTTTGAGAAAATTGTGTTCTGTATTTTTATTTTTACTTTTAGAAATTTCATTTAGTGTTTAAAAAAATAGAAGGTTCAGAAAAGGTAGAGCTAGGATTTTAAGTATACACTGCTATAACAGATTATGAAAATTGAAATTGAAATTTTACTAAATAAAATATAATTTATAAAATCAACATCTGACAATAGACATAGCACGCCAATCCAGAAAGACATGGGCTAGGAAATGTCTTGACATTTTTATTTATTGTATCTTTTACTATAACCGTATTCTTAAAACAGATGCTAGAAGAACATATGCTTTTCGTTAATACTATTGCTTTTTAAATCATAATACAATTTCCTTATTCACTAGGACCATTAATGATGTGTTCCTTCATTTATGATTTTTTTTTTCTTATTTTGAACATTCTTGTGATAATAAGTTTAATTATTAAAAACTAATTATTCTTTAATTGAAAATCGAATTCCGAGATAAATATTTTTATGTACATTTACACAACTATCAATCGTTTAAAATGTATTTTTTTATATATTATTTCGTGAGATTCGAAATAATAGCTTACAGGTCACCAGGTAAAATTTAAACCGATATTTTTATTATTTCTAAATTCAAGAAATATAAATTTGAAATTGAATTTAAACTGTGTTATTATTACATAATAAAATTGTATTTTGGGTTGATAATTTCATCCAAGAACAAAAATGGTAGTTTTATTTTCCAATAGAATGTACTGACGGTGAAAATATTTAGCATTACAAAATATAGTACGAAGCTCAGACCTTTTCGTTTCAAAAAGGATTTACGAAAATTGTGGGAAACTTTTAGTAATGAAATTAATTTTATGTAACTGCAAAATACATGTTTATATGTGATCTTTAAGAGTTTTGTTAGAAACAACCACTACCGTCCCACTCGATGAGGCAAAGTTGCTACATTAATCAGTTTAGCAGCGAGACAAGGACATTACAGTGTTGGAACAACGTTTTAAAGTACACCTACTGTGTATCGATTTATTTGCAAGCTACATTAGATTTGCGAGAACATAATGCTGTACTAATAAAAGAATTAACAACGGAGCAAAATTCAGGATGTTCTATTATAATGTTTTCGAATACAATTGCCCGATGTTTCAAAGTCCTTGTTGGTTGAGTTAATGATTGTTTGTTAAACACAGATAATTATAATTAATTTCTAAATGGCTAAGCCAATGTGAATTAATAATTCATACATTCAAAACAATTCAACATAATTAAGTAGTTAAAACAAAAACAAACAAATTATACACGAAGTATCTCAAAGTATATTAAACGGTAAACCATAAGTATTTTAAAACTAATGTTGGTTCTTTAGGCTACATCAATTGTTATTTTAATGCGTCAAACCTCGAACATATAACATTTGACCTTAGGCCCTTTAACACTGTATAAATGTTTAACTATAATTTATTGCATATCGTAAAAGGAATAAATTATAATTAGTTACAAAAGACTAATTAAATGGATATTTAGATCTAACAATAATAATTTTAATTGTTATTTAAGTTCGTTATGAAACGCTTAACTACATCTCGCCAATCTCAATCCGAGAAATATATCAGCTTTTTAGGTTTGCACAAAACACTGATCACTACAATAAAAAAGTAAATGGATGCGGTCTTGGGACCCCCGTCAGGAACAAAGTTCATCACGCCTTTTCTTCAATTTTTTTTACCAGCCTTAACGGCAACATACACACATCATTTTAATCTTTCAATTGCCGTTTATTATTAGTTTGTTTTTTTACAAATATTTACCGCTTCCATACGTTTAATGTTATTATAATAAAGGTGTAGAATTATTATAAGATCAAAGCTAAGATGGTAAACACAGTTAAATGCCCATTCATTGTAAATACATACAATAAACATAAAATTTTGATTCATCAGTCTAGGCCTAACCTAAAATAAAATTATAGTGTGTATTTAGCCGTTAAGGCAGGTAAAATAAATTAAATATACACACAATAATTTTAGGTTAGGCCTAGACTAATGCAAGAACATTTTATGTTTATTCAATGTATTTCAGCGCTTGACGATAATATGTAGCATAACGATGCTTCAGTTCGTTATGAAGCAAATTCACTGAATCTTGACTACATCTTCACTACATCTCAATCCGAGAATATATCAGCTTTTTAGGTTTGTACAAACATTGAAGAAACAACACTATAGTGTTTTTTCTTCAATGGTACAAAATACTGATCACTACACAAAAAATTTAATGGCTGCGGTCGTGGGACCCCCGTCATTAACAAAGTTCATCACGCCTTTTCTTCTATTCTTTTATCAGCCTTAACGGCCACATACACACATCATTTTAATCTTTCAACTGCCGTTTATTGTTAGTTTGTTTTTTTACAAATATTTACTGTTCCCATACGTTTAATGTTATTATAATAAAGGTGCAGAATTAATTATAAGATCAAAGCTAAGATGGTAAACACAGTTAAATGCCCATTCATTGTAAATACATTCAATAAACATAAAATTTTGGTTCATCAGTCTAGGCTTAACTTAAAACTATTGTGTGTTTGTTTAATCTATTTTACCTGTCTTAACGGCAAGATACATACAATAATTTAAGATTTGGCCTAGACTTAAAATTACTTTCTAGGCCTAACCTTAAACTATTGTATGTATGTTGCGGTTAAGGCAGGTAATATAAGTTAAATGTACACACAATAATTTTAGGTTAGGCCTAAACTGATGAACCATCATTTTTTGCCTATTGAATGTATTTCAGTGCTTGACGATAGTATCTGAACTAGGCCGGACGGAACATATCGTCTTTTAATTTAAATTGATGAAACAAATGAACCAACATGTTTCTTGAATGTATTTACATTCATTGCCATAGCAACCAATTTTATAACGCTTTTTCGTTACTCGTATTTTATATTTGTCACTGCCATAGCAACCAATGAATAACACTTTTTTCGTTACGCATTACATTTCCTTAAGTCCTACCTCAACTCGCGTTAAGGAACTTCGGTCCAAAAACAAAGGTTTTTTTATAATCGAGGCCAATCGTAAATGATGGCCTTAAGTAATGAACACAGGGAAACATCATTGATTTATCAAGCGTTGCCAAAATTATGATAATCTACTAATATAAGTGTCAACCGCAAATTACCTGCCAATAAACCTAATAAGTGATTTATGAGGGCACAACTACAATCATTTAAAATTTGTATAGTTCAACACAATTCTTTATTTACGAATGATATTTAAATGAACGGTACCAGGAACTGGCACATACTTTCTCACAAACATATTTAAATTATTAAACAGATGCACTGTGACTTAATAATTGTAGGATGGGTAGGAGAGGTGATATTAAAGTAGGAGATTATTATTATTATTTAGAGAGAAAACTATTCGATCGATTTCGAACAAATTTGCTCCAAACATGTCAATTAGGCCTGTATAGATGCACGAAAAAAGGTTTTGAAATTTTTTGAAAAACAACCCCCCAAAACACAGTTATTATTATTATAATTAGCTAAAGAATTTTAGAAAGATGCGGGTTTTCGCATATGGTAGGGTACATTAAACACAAATAAGCCAAATTTTATCAAAATCATTAGAGCCGTTTTTTTTTATAAAAAAATAATAACTGATTTTTGGGGGTTGTTTTTTTGAGGGCCAAAAAGGGGGTTGTTTTCAAAATTGTTCAAAACCTTTTTTCGTGCATCTATATAGGCCTAATTGACATGTTTGCTGCAAATCTGTTCGAAATCGATAGAATAGTTTTCTTTTTACTTTGTATACATACAGACAGACATTTTGTAAAAACCACTTTTTTGAACTCAGGGGGTCCCAAAACGGATATTTAGACAAAAATCTCAACTATACTACAGTGATCGGATATTTTTTTGCGATCACTATATTTTTCTATACTATAGTAGTGTGAGAAAGTAAAAAAAGTGATTTAATACAAGGCATTATATCTTGACGAATAATAAAAACAGTACTTCAGAGTTGTAAAACATGCACAAACCATAAATAATGAATCGTTTATCAATATACACTACATACGATTTTAGCCATATGACTCGTTACACTAGGTAGCAAATAAATGTTTGTAACATTATATTTAATTTTAATATTAGCCGTAAACATGTTAATAACACCTATTGCCAAAGCGGCTTAAATCAAAAACAAAACACCTCAACTTTATTTTCAGGCTAGGGCATTAATTTTTACGTCAAACAACAAAATATATTCTCATCTTGTTTCTTAATAACTTAGTTACTTATAAATCTTATATTAGTTTTTTGTAAATAAAACTAAATTCTTATTTATTTGTAATCCTAAGTTAATTTCAATTCGATATTATCAATTACTAGAGGAAACCTTTGCGTGCTCCGCACGCCAACCCCGTTAGAACCTTCTATACACATAATCATGTTATGATTTCTTTATAATAAAGGTGTAGGATTAATAATAACCACAAAGCTAAGATGGTAAATAATGTTAAATGTTCAAATCAAATTATTTTGTATATTTTATAGCAGCAGTTATAATAAAGGTTAAAAGAACCAGCAAGGCTCAGGTCTACACTTTTATAAAAACCTAACCTAAAAGTTAGAATTATAAAAATAATTGCTTCGAAGTTTGAAATCAGGTGTTAATGGAAATATTAGAGTAAACAGCTGTTTTTTTTTTCTGTTATTTTATTCAATTGGTTTGTATGGTAATGAAAGTAAATACATGTGTTGGTTCATCAGTCTAGGCCTAACCTAAGAATTTTGTTTTACTATTGAAATAAAAAATGTGTTTATCAAAATGAATTATAGCCTGTGATAGTGAAGCTTTTTATTAGTAAAACTATTTTTTAATCGGTACAAAATAATTTCAGTTTTGAATATGAGGGCCCCCATACATAAAAGTGAAATGTTATGCCTTATAAACGTTTTATTAATTTGGCTTTTCTCTATCCACTCACTAAACATTTACAAGGGTGTCTCCATACTTTTCAGCACCTCTGTATAAATGTTTCTTACAGAAGTGAGCGTTAGGTTTCTCGAATATTTTACAAAATTTATTATTCTAAAGTTGGGTAATTTATTCTTATTACGCCCTAAAAGGAGTTAGCGTGATGCATATTTGGTTCTCATAACGATCAGATGCACGCATGTAAACACATGGTTGGGTCTGTATGCAGCATGTTCTAGAATTTTCACCTGAAACAGGTATAGGGCGCTTATTTGTATTACTTAGACATTATATCCAGGATTGGGGAAAAGTGGTGCACTATCCAGCTTGTAGTTGGTGTAGGAAGATGATGGGGGCATTAATAGAAAGCTTTTGATTGGATTCAACTATAGGTTGTGCCAAAAAATTCCCTACAAGGGGTTAAGGTAAGAAAGCGATATTTTCACTGGCCTTGTGATATAATTAACCGCAGGATTATCGTTTTACTTATAAGCATATCAAAGGGTTCATCCTTAAGTTAGGAAAAATACGTTCCTTTATTTATGTGAAAACAGAATATTTTAATTACGTCGGCTCGCATTAAAATGCCGAAGTATTGAAATCTTGCCATAATTTGTGTGTGGCTGTCTGTGAACACGATATATGCACTCACAGACGTCGTAGAAAACTTCCTGGTGGTGCAAAAGTCTTCGTAGTTTTATTGCGGAAAGTTGAAAAGCTTTTGAGCTTTCTAGCGTGAGTCGTAGCGCGTCGGGGTCACGTTTTTATGTTAAAATTTTGAAAATACAGTGTGGGGTATCGTTTTATATGTTTTTCTGTTCAGGAAAACTGTATTTTTACAGTTAAATAGTCGTAGCGCATCGGGGTCAAGTTTTTGGGGTCAAAATTTTTTAAATACAGTGTGGGATATCGTTTTTGGGTACGGGAAACCCAATTTTGACAGTTATAAAAAAAAAAAACATGAGTCGAAATCTCGAAAAAGTTTTCCATCTTTTCATCTTGTTTTAATTTGATACTAAGTTATGAGGAAACCGAGAAACCGTTGGGACTTTCTGTGAAGACAAATATTACATCATCAGATATTTTATGTAAACAGATTTCGAAATGATTTTTATGAAGACGATTTTTTTAACTGAGTAATCAAAAATATGCCTGTCAAGTTTGATTCCTCGTAACACCTTTGGCACAACTTGTAGATAACCTCAACCAAACACTTACAATTCGTGTGTCTATTATATTATCTGTCTATGCCAACTAGAAGATGAGACGTTGCAATGTATGCGGGACCCATTCCAGTATGCCACTTTATAAGAGTTTAATATATAAAGTGTCATTATAAATGGTGTCAGATAAAAAAAATTACTATGAACCAAACTTGTGAGCTCTCGTACAGACTCGTACTGCTACCCGTAGGTAGACCTGACGGTGTTTACTATATTTTCAAGCTTCAAACTAGAACCAACTGAATTTCTGAAAAACTTTCCAAGTTGGCTGAACGTTCAGGCACACTCTGTAAACACAGTACCTTTATGGAAGAGTCGAATAGAGAGAGAGAAAATGTTGATGTTTTCTGACAGAGATTATAAAATCACTGTTTCATACTAAATCCCAGCCTTCTAACAATATTCAAAATTAAATTATGTATGAGGCATGACGAAGCTTATTTACTATTCCGGGCATATTTGACGTTTGAGCTTTACCGTAAGAGACTCGGTATGTGGAATTCATGAGCTGGGACAGGCTCTGATTAATTTCGCCTGACAGCTTCTGTAAACCCTCCCTAAAAATCCTTCCAATGTCATTTTAGTTTCCGCCTCGATTTCAATTCTATTTTACATGATTCCATTGCAAAAGAAATAACTAGAGTAAGGGTAGCATTAGCGCAGTTTTATCTTGAAATTGTTACAGCTTTCGCAGTCCTTCCACATGTACTAATCACTTATCGTCCTAAATGAAGGAGTAAATGTATATTTTACAATTTCAATATTAGAAAACGATTTAATTAAAGAAACACAGTACTTATTCTAAATCTATGTTCTGCAGAGATCAAATCGGTAATCGATTGTATGTCTCGTTCGTTGGAGAATGTCTGGAGTCAGAGTTGTAATCGAAGTAATGGTGATTTTTCTAAATTCACAATGTCATTGATTTTTTTCAGAAAAAAGAATCATTATTTAAAAACATCGATTCAATATCGTCTGAGCAACTAATGGGCGTATGTAGATATTTATTAGAGCGTTTAAAAAATGTGCTAACTTTTGGCTTTACTTTAGACTAAAATAACCTCAAAAGGTCTCCAACGTCGTAGCAAAAAAAAAATTCAAATACGGTCACTCTTTTTAGACATTTTTCATTCGTAATCTTGGGAAGTAACTTTTGAAGCGTTTAATACATTTCCGACTTCATTACGAAATGTTAATAAAGTTAGTGCTAACCTAAAAAAAGTTTGGTTCTAAAACTTGACCATGAAGTAAAATAAAAGCTGTTATCCTTAAGTGGAAATAAGAAACAATTTTGCCCCTTCCAAAAGTTCAACATCGTCCAACCAAGGTTTGTAAGAGTTGTTGGCTGAAACTTTCTATTATTGTTTAATCTTTAACTTAAAACCCGAACGCCTTAACTCTCGAAGAATTGGAATTCAGTATCTCTGGAGCGGATAACAAATAACTTAATTTTCTACGAATGAGAATTTAAAAATACTAGTAGTTCTGTGAACAGTAGACCTCGCTCGTTGAAATAACAAATGTAGTTTTGAGCTTAAGTTAAAAATAGTGTGCCAGTAAGGAATTAAGCAGAAGGTTTAGCCAGTGAAACATTATTTTGCAATTCCTGCGATTCCGGGGTTTCTAGTTTTCATTTTTTTTCTTCTTTTCTTGAGCTTTAACTGCTAAAGATTTTCTTTTAGGGGGCGTTGTGTTTTATTTAGGTTAATAATGCGTAAGGTAGCTAAAAATATCGCGTTATTGAGGGAAAACATAGAATTAAATATTTACATACTTAAATAACTAAAACTTAACAATATATTTACAGTTCCATATCATATATCAATATTATAAATAATGAAAAATCTATGTTAAAGCGTTGAGATAGTGATCTCAACCCATGTACAAACACTTCCCACGATGTCCAACGGTCATTTTTTGTATGTCCTTTATCGCCGCGAGGTTTCATTTGTTTCGTCTCATTTTGAATTCAAGTAAAGCTAAGTCAAATACTTTTATGAAATAATAATTTACAAGTATACAGTTTAATTGTTTGATTTATTCTCTACACTCTCTTGTAATAATATGTCATTTTTGGACAAAGGATATTATATTAGTAAATTACTATTCAAAATAGGCCTAGTTTTGTTAGCAGTCTTGTTGTAGGAACATAAAAACTGGAGTTTTCAAAATAAGAAATTTGAAATTGATAAACATTTTTATACAGTTCTATTTCGAACTAAATTACGAAACTTTTTTACATTTATGAAAAAAATAACACAATTTTTGCTCCTTTTTATGTAGGCCTAAAGTTGAACTTTTTCCTTTCGTTACTGAACATGCTTGTTTCTTAAGCTAATAACTTTGTTAATTTCACTTCAATCATTTTTTTACGCATATATGAATTATTTGAACCTTTATCTACAAAACGCTATGAAACACTTTTGAATAGGTTTAGAATAAACGTATAGAAACATGGTTAAAATAAAAAAACTTGGACGATTTTTAACAAATTTGAAGTTTACGGTCATTTTGTAAGCTTAGCGTTAGGGATACGGAAAAAATCAAAAATACAATTTTGTTGAAAATCAAATTTGCTACCAGCAAAATGCTATTAGTTTTTAAATTCGACTTATGGTTAAGCCACAAACTGGCTTTGGAAAAAAGCTTACACTGAGAGAAACGGTCCGACCGCCATTTTTATTTTATTTAAGGGGTTAAGAATGAAAAATGGAAAAAAAACCGTATGTATACATGGCTCATGTATGTAAATAAGGAACATTCATGCAAAAAATCATCAAAATCGGTCAAGTAGTTTGGCCGTAATCGTGAGACAGACAGACAGACGAAATGCCGAACGGTAGAGCTAAAACGGAGACCTCGCTTCGCTTGGTCAATTATCTCAATTAAACGGAGCATAGTTAGTGTTTACAAAATGATTTAATTAGCTATATAATAATGCCATTGAAGTATGACATTTTCGTTTAGTCACAGTTCGATTGGCTTTAAAAAGTTATTTAACATGCTTCTTTAACAAGGGGAAAATAAATGTTGTCTATAAAAGTAGCATAATTTGATTATAAGATTTATATTAAAATGAATAACTTGAATGTAGTGATTACTAACCAGTTTAAAGTATAGTAATTTACATACAAAAATTTATAGCTTAAAATTTAAAATACAAGTATGAATTAAAATCAAGAAAAATAAACGAGTAATGTCATAGCTGATCCCTTTGTATTTTATAGGCATATACAAGCAATTATTTAGATATAATCAAATTTCCTAAGCAACGCCTTTATAATAAAACTCATGCCCCATTATACCGCCTGTGCCATTATTTAAGCAAAATTGTTCCAGTGTTGCTATAAGTATAAATTTAAATTATCTTTCATTCATTCAAAAATTATCGTACATTGTAAAAATTATCGTACAATACAAGGTACGATATACCAAAGTATTAGTACCTTGTTTAGTATTAGTACGAAATACAAAAGTCTAGGCTAATTTTGTAATGTATGGTATTTTGTCAAGAAAATATTATTTTAGACTCACTAGAGGTATAACCTACACAAATTATTATTGGTGATGGTGTTGTGACATTAAGTTGGTAAACTGAAACAAAATATATACAGACATAGGAACATATTATTTATCATAAAAGTCTGAACATTAGGTAAATAAAAACGTTTTTACTACATAAAGTTCATATTTACATTTATAACACTTTGATAATATAGACCAACTAAAACCACTGCCTTTTTTAGTACATATCTAAAATAATGATCTAGTATTGTACTTATTTATCTTATTTATCTTATTTACTGCACAGGTTTTTCATGAAAATATTTTTCATTATTAAATAAATTATATGTTCATAATCAAGCATACCATAAACTATATATCAAAAACCAACTTAATTTAGTAATACAACTTAATCATTCATTTAATAATGAGGTTAAAGCATCATTTAATAGGTCGTTTGTTATGTAAAGACGCTTGCAGAGAGAGAAAAAAAGATTTGAAATGGGGAGGCTTTTACCGAATCCTAAATCCCAATAGCATCCCTCACCACCGAAAAATGATTAGAAAACTGTCTACACCCTCAAGGGAAAAAGCCGTAACTCATATATAACCTACATGTAACTAGCTAACCAATATCATAAAGTTTCAGTAGTAGCTCTGTTAAACTAAAGGAACTGAGTATAAAACAAGACTGCATCTTAATAATTTATCGCGAACAACTTCTTCTTTATTGAACGATATTGTTCCATAATACAAGTAGCGTGAAACAAGAACTATCGTATTTCGTGCGCATTTTACATTGCATTGAATGACTGTTATCTGTAACATATAAGAATTCTGCCTCAGGGCAAGCCCTTTGGCGGTTAGTATGATACATATACATGATTATTTTAGTGTTCTTCACTGTTTAAGTATGTGTGGGTGTGAGTGTGTGGGTGTGTGTGTGTGTGTGTGTGTGTGTGTGTGTGTGTGTGTGTGTGTATAGTTTATCATTGTAAGTTGGATGTATATTTGTGTTTTGATTTAGTGTATTACTTTAGCAGATGCTGGATTAATGAAGTTGGTCGTAGACGTTTGGTAGGAGAGGGTGCTTCTTCTCTTGAGATTAATCGTAGGTGTAACAAATAGATTATTGTTCATCTCTACTGAGGGGGCTTCTTCCACCCTCAAGCCAATTCTTTCCGGAGTTCCTCATGTGTCAGTTCTTGGCCCATTGCTATATCCTCTTTTTACTAACGATATTCCTCTCCAGCCTCACATTCATCTTAGCCTTTATGCTGACGACTCAATTTTTTACGTCCAACATAAAAATGCAAACTATGCCAAAATTTACTTACAAAAACAAATTAACGCTTTAAGGCGAATTAAAATAAACACAGACAAAACTGAAGCCATTTTATTTTCAACAAAATTTAAAAAGCCAGCCCCGCTTGAAGTCTACGACAAACAAATTAAACGAAGGGGTCTCCCCTAGTTTTTTAATATATAGTAAAAGTTTACATATAATAAATAGGTTAGTAAAAAAATTCAAGAATACAGAATCTTTAAAATAATTGGGGTTGCCATTAAATATTGTAAAGTTGACCGCTATTTTGGATTTTGGTGCAACTTGTTTTAAATTTCAAAATACGTAGCACAAAATTGATCATAGGTTCATTATTTAAATTTGTCTCTAGAATTAATAGTTTAGAGATCCCAGTGGTGGCATAGTTAAAAACATTCTGCTTATATTTAAACTCAAAAAGAACTACCTTCTGACTATTTTGTATAGTCGAACTGCCTGCAATGGATGAAAAGTAATTTTATTTAAATGACTAATCTAAGCAGTAAAACTGACAGTGTACTCATTGCGTAATGCAATAGAGAATGTTCTGCTAAAATAATCCGACTGACAGTCTATTATCTCAGTACAGCCCCCCTCCATCTTCCTCCATTTCACTTAATACCTTCGGCTCTCATGTACAGTAAACCTGATAGGATGTCGGAATAATTCATGAAGGATATTAGTGTCATGATTAAATTTGTGTTGCCTTAACGTGGTCTTATACTTGAACGATAAATTAAGTGTTTTCTTGTTCAGGTGGGGAAAATGTAAACAAGAGATTAGAAGTGAAATTGTTATTAAGAACAGGGGATTTTATAATTTGTTAGTTATATTATTTTGCCTTTCAGATAAGCATATCTTTAACTTATATTGTTACTCTTGATGCTTTAAACTTAATTCAGAAAGTTCGATTATGGAAGTATTTTCAAGATCCCTACGAAATTTGATAATTCCTGAATGTATATTTTATCGATGAAACCCTTTACTAAACTTTTAAGATTGGATTTCGAGAATGTTTAGAAAGTTTACTAATGTAAGGAACCATTGGACTTGGATGTACATTTATGCTTATTAAATTAAATGCGAGTTTAAAGTGAATGAGTAGAAACAAGTGGGGTGTTTTAAAGGAACCAATTTTTAATCTAAATAAAAAATTGCAGACACTTTGAGGGGATACATTAAAGTAGGAGAGTGACTAATAAATATTATTATTATTAGCTAGAGAGAAAACTATTCGATCGATTTCGAACAAATTTGCACCAAACATGTCAATTAGGCCTGTATGGATGCACGAATAAAGGTTTTGACAAATTTTGAAAAACAACCCCCTTTTTGGCCAAAAACCCCCAAAAATATGTTATTATTATTAATTAAACGAGAATTTTTAGAAAGGTACTGTTTTTTGGATATTGTAGGGTACATTAAGGGCTACAATAATCCAAATTTGATCAAAATCGTTAGAACCATTTTTTTATAAAATATATTAACTGATTTTTTGGGGAATTGTTTGGCCAAAAAGAGGGTTATATTTCAAAACCTTTTTTCGTGCATCTATACAGGCGTAATTGACATGTTTGGTGCAAATTTGTTCGAAATTGATGGAATAGTTTTCTCCCTAGCTTTGTATACATACAGACAGACATTTTGTAAAAAACACTTTTTTTAACTCTTTTTGTTTGCGATCACTATACTTTCTCTATACTATAGTAGGGGCCTATAGTAAGAAAGTAAAATTGAGAATTATTTTTTATGTCGGATTTATTGTTAATTTTAAAGAAATATGAAAGGCTTAGTAATAGCTTTCAATATTATGCTTAAACTAATTAAAAAATTAAAATAACACTATTCTCACTCACATAAGTTTAATTATCAAACGCATTTCAATGACAATTATAACCTGATTGAGTTATAATCTGTCAGTTGTAGCTCATGTATCACTGAGGATGACGACTTTGTCGTTGAAACACGTTTGATAATTAAACTTATGTGAGTGAGAATAGTGTTATTTTTATTTTTTAAATATTAATTGGTTATTGATGGATTGTTGATATTATTACTTTTTAGTCAACATAAACTCTGCAAAGATTTTTCCAGAGTTTATCTACATTCTCATTAAAAGTAGTTAAACTGAAACACTTTCAGTAAGCAACTCTAGGAAATTATATTGTCCCAAACTTCAAAAGGCTATTCAGTAGGTGAAAATAAGGAAAACGTCAATAAACATAGATCCAGAAATGTTTAGTTTTCGAATTATCCGCCACTTTTAGAAATCAAAAAGATATTGAATCTCAAACTTTGTGTAAATATTTTCCGTAACTTGTTATCCTTGTACAAAAAAACCAGAATGTCTTTTTACTTCGGCTCGCATTAAAATGCCAAAGTATTGAAATGTTGCGAAAATTCTAAAAATTTTACAACCATTTTTTTATTACTTTTCTAGACGTTTTCGAGGTCTCTGAACACGATAAATCAATACAAAATGTTGTGTCCTTGTGTCTGTCTATGGACACGATTTGTGCACTCACAGACGTCGTTGAAAACTTCTGGTGGTGCCAAAATCTTCGTAATTTTATTGCGGATAGTTGAGAAGCTTTTGTTTGAGCTTTCTAGCCTGAAAGCAACGTCAAGTGCGTGGCAAAAACTCACATTTTTTAGTATTAAATAAAAACACGAGCCAATATCTGGAAAAAGTGTTCCATCTTTTCATCTTGATTTATACTTCAAAAATGGCGGTCGTTTAAAATTTTTAAAGTCAAATATCTCTAAAACCACTAAGTTTACACAAACATTTTAGGAAACAAAAAAAAATTAGCTCAAAAGATAACCGAGTTATTGGCTAAAACATAATTTCTTGTGAAATAGTAAAACTAAAATCCTTAAACCTACCAGGTCAGGCCTAATAGATTTACCTGAGCAGGAACCCCTATGTTTCACTCGGGCATAAATCTTAGTTTTCTAAATAGGACAAGGTCTTAAAAATACTTTGGTATTTCATATTTTATTTATCCTTACTTGATGCTTGAGAATAACAGTTGACCCGGTATTAGAAACGTCGATACTTCTTACGCACACAAATGGTAGCCAATGTTCAAAATAAAATAAAATCGATTAAATAATCAAGTAAAATTTAAAAGTAACATATGCATCTGGTATAAATTAAAAAATATTTATTATAAATTAAATAAATTATTTAATAAATAAATTAAACAACTAATTGTTTCGAACTAACTTAACAACGGTTAAAATTAAATTTTGTTTCGGTTTTTCAGTCATACTTGTAAAAGTAAAATGAAATGTTAATAGATGTTGTGATCGTTCTAGATTCGTTAAAATTTGAATTTAAAATTGATTTTATTTATTAAATAAATTACTCTGTTTTAAATTTTATTAAAGCAATGACAGTTTCGCCTAAAAATCAACTCTTAAATAGTGAAAAGAGAGATCTGGTGTTTGTGGGACTTTACCGGCTATGAAAAAAGCACTTTCCGAATTTTGAAAACCAATTTTTTACTTTCTAGTGACTTTTAAAAAGGGTGTATCCCATTTTGAAAATTATTCTTTTTACATATGAAAGTGCGCTAAAACTATAGTTTAAATCAACCAAAACAAAAAACGAAAACTAAATATATCCGTCTTTAATATAATTCTCTCAGTTTCATAAAAAATATTTGTTTGAAGTAGTTCTTTTCAAAATTTTAAATTAGGCTTCCTGCCGTTAAATTTTGTTATTTCTATTGCAGAAAGTAAGTCTGCTTTTACTTCGTTGAATGTTAGAACACATAAATTGAAAAAGAAGTTACATAAATTGTGTTATGAAATCCAACAAGGCAGGGGATTTTCTTTTATCAAATTTTAAATATTTTTATCAAGATGGACGACCTTGTAAGTTTATTTGCAGACTAAGGAAACTTGTGCCATAAATCAAACCCCTGTTAAACTTACTTCCATTAACCTGGTTCCTGTTGTGGCATGATAAATGATGGAACTCGTCATAGAGCGCGCCACCGGTATTGTTCGGCCTTTGATCTTAACAGTGTTCCTTTTAAAAAATAAGGCTAATGTGGTGTTTAGTCACGTCATTGTAACGACTGGTGCCAATTTGTAGAACCATTGTCGATATTTTGTAAACAAAAAGGTAAATACTTCTTGTAAAAGTAAAACTATGTATTTCTTATGTAATATAAGACCTGCCAGTTGTAACACAACCCTTTTTATTTTAAGGTACCATAAGGATAAAAATCATCGTCTAAATTTATTTTATTATGTCCTATATCTACGGTCTTCGCCCATGCTAAAACTAGGACACCAAGCTTTGAAGCTACGTACGCTAACCTTACAACTACAGATAGTATCGATATAAATTAGTTAAGTCTCTAAACAAATTTAAAGAAAATACCTTTGGCAGATGTTTGGTTCGTGGTTGTTGCATTAAGGGACTATCACTATTGTAGTTTAAACACTTTTAACCCAAATAAGCCCTAACTAAAAATGTTTAAAAAATATTTCTTGGAAAAAAACATCCCTGAAAATAGTTAGTTATTGACGATAGTTATTTTAAGAATCCGACTGTCGAGATTTTAAGAGATTTAACTCTTTAATAGGGATCAGATGAATCAGATGATCAGATTGTGGCATGCACGAAAGTCAGTTGTTATAAACGTCAGCTGTTAATTTTATTAAATTTCGATGATTGGGTTTATTTTTATTGACGCTAAAAAAATGTCACTTTCTTTCTATTTTTAGTGGAATAATACAACAGGGGTGCTGAAAAGTCTGGAGAATGTTAAATATTTCGTATATAAGGAAATTTTTAAGGTGGATGTGATTTACGAACCTACTCTATATAAAAATACTATTTTATTAAGATTTAAAAAAAATGTATCAGACATTTTAAATGTAACTTTTTTTTTAAGGGATGGTGGTCATGTGATACCTTCCATCGTTTCAATGTACAATTTCAAGAGAAAACCAACGGTGAAATTTGCTCATCAATATCTTTAACCGATTAAAAATGGCGGCAAAAAAATTACGAAATCGTGTTTTCCAGTTTTACCCCATTTTGCTGTACTATTTTTTTTAAATATTAATTACTCTTCTTTTTGTTTTGACTTGAAATTAAATAATCTTCTAAACGATATGCCACACAACGACATTTAGTAGTATTTAACATTTTCGATTTACAGGCATTTTGATTTTTTCGAAATTGATTTCGAGTGGTTCAACCAAATACTCTCAAATATAGTTTTGTGGCATATCGTTTGAAAGCTTATTTAATTCTAAATCCAAAAAGAATAATTATTATTATTAAAAAAAAAAAAATAGTGCAGCAAAATGGGGCAAAATCGGAAAACACGATTTCGTTGATTTTTGGTCGCCATTTTTAATTGGTTAATGATATGGATGTGGAAATTTCACCGTTGGTTTTCTCTTGAAATTCTAGATCGAAATGATGTATCACACGACCACCTTCCCATTTAAAAAAAAAAAAAAACAAAGTTACATTCAAGATGACGGTTCCAAGACGGCGGATTATTTTTACATAGAGTAGGTTCCTCAATCACATCTACCTTCAAATTGTCCTTATATATGAAATATTAAACCGCCTCCAGACTTTTCAGCACCCCTGTAGCCTTTATATATGTTTTTATAAATCTTTCAGAGAACAAATTTGTAAAACATTACTGTTCTATTTATTTTTGTACTTTTATTTACCAATTTATGAGGATCAAGAGTGGAACTGTCTGAGACCTTGCTATGATGGTCCGGCCTGAAGTAGTCGTCATAATTTCAAATTCAAGTTTTGTTTTCTATGTGTTATTTCACTTCTCATCCTTCAATACTAAAAATCCAACTAATTTAATTATTAAGCTATGTATAAAAGCTAATTGATGGATTGCATGTTATCAACAACAGCAAAATGTATTTAAACAATTTTTCAGATGATTACAAAATAAATTTTAGGTCTATATTTTTCGAATATATTTTGGGGGCGATCATTAGTTAGTTAGCCTATCAGATTATCAGAGATCAGATTTTATGAAGTAAAGAGTGCTATTGAGCAAAGCGGAAGTGGTGGACGTTCACCGTGAATTTTTACACTACTTAATACATTTTTTGTACACATTTTAGTAGTCACTTACATAGTTTATTTTAAGCATTTAAAACATGATAAATCAAACTTTCTTGTAACTATGAAAATAAGTACTCTTAACATGAACTATGACCAAAATAAAATAAATGATACAAATCTAACCGATTTGCAAACATTTTCTTAGGTCCAACTCGTTTGTTATTAATCGTGGACGTAAGAGTTAGGGTTAGAGGTAGTCAAACGTCCCTCTCTAAGGTAATTACTAATTAAGAAGCTTCAAGCTTTAAGTACCTTTAGAACGAAATAAAATTGCTTTACTTGTACAATTACGGCAATACATTTATGTAGGCCTATACGTTTGTGACCTGCGTATTGGTACGTTTTATCTCTTACCTAAGCTTAGTCTTGGTTATATTTAGTCAGTGATATACCTTGTGCCGTAGTTTGTTACCAGTGCCTAATTATGACAATCAAAAGATATGGACAGTATTGCTACAAACTTGTATTTAGAACACAGTGTATAATGTGCATAATGTGGTAGGCTAGCCTACAGCCATGCAGGCCGATACGACGTCTGCTAATCCCAACCCGGTAAGTAACCGCATTTTGTTTATTAATCTAATTAGAGAAAAACATTAATATTTAAAAAAATGCATGCACTTTCCTAGTATTAGGTTATTTTGTTCTGTAAATAAAGAGGAAGTGAAGTGTTGATTCGAGTGCCAAGGGTTCTGTACGGTCAGCTGTCTCTATTGATAACAACAATAATTATTGAACACGTTGTATACTCAGTATATTAAACTAACCATCTGTTCAGTAACAATAACCATGGAGAGAGTTCATTGTATATTAGCGGTGAGGAAGGTATACCAATGACAGAAGGTGACGGCTGTCGAAACGCAACTCTTTTCGCCAAAATGGTGATGCACTGTACTTTTATTGTTAAGTACTGTACCACCTTTAAGGAAATAATGACAACAATTTGGAATGCGTGCTGGGCTAAGACTAAGATGGTACATACAATTTTATAAGAATTAAAACTTTACCGAGTACAGCAAGGATCTGTAACCTTACCTTATTTAAAGTTGATATTGAACACCTGAGTTAGCTGTTTACAGGAAATACAATAAATACAATTCATATAACAAACAGTTTGTTTATTAAATTACTTGCAAATTGATATGCAAAAATCCATATGCCCTTAAAGAAAAGATTTAAATTGATATGCCCTTAGCTATAATTGAAAAACAAAATTTAAGAATAGTTTACATTTATTTACAAGGTATTTATTTACTTTACCTTGTCAATCCAAACTACTATAAACAAACAAACCTGAACTTTTTTCTTAATAAATATAGTATTTATACACTTCACTGATACCGGGAAACCAATATTTAACCATCTTCAACATTTACAACATTAAAAACTTTCAAATAAAAAGTTCGTTATGGAAATTTACATTGTAAAGTGCCGACATGTTTTTCTTACCATCCTGCCAGCGTTGCCGGATTGTTCTTGTTCTTTTTTGTGTAGAAACGAACAGTTTAGGCAACTCATTCTAACTATAAATAGTGTGATAATACGACGAAATATTATAATTATATAAATATTATAATCATACTGTTATCGGCAAAATACTGTGACTAAACAG
>JAGFPH010000251.1:536377-549878 GCA_018207615.1 Philaenus spumarius | reverse complement strand
ATACTGTGACTAAACAGTTTAGGTAAGTCCTCTAGTTTTTTTTTTTTTTATTCTAATTATATAAAGTGATAATACGACGAAATATTATAATTATACAAATATTATAATTTTTTGATATTTCTCAAATGAGTCAACCTTTACTATCTAGTTACCTTGATTTATAAACACCTTATTCAGTACAATAACCTATTGTTCGATTTGGCAACGTTGATTAATTTCCATTTTAAATACGCAGTTAAACTGTACTTTCTATTGTTCGATGCATTTGTTTACGTTATTATGTTTGTTACATTATTTTCACATTTTTTTTGCTTTGTGGATACTTTTGGGGTTAATATTGTTTAGTTTATTTAATTCTTACATGTTTGGTGTATGTGAAGTGTGTTTATTTTGTTATAATTACGTCAAATATAGTGGAAAAGTCGAAACTTAACCTATACAATTTCAAGTTTTATTTCTTTCATAACTCCTACAAATATTATTTCCCGGGATAATTTTTGTTGTTTCTACAATCAGTTAGATGTGTTCTTTCATGTTATATCAAATTCCCTTAGAAATCGTTTGACAAGGTAAACTACATTTTTACCATTTACAATATTGATTTTGATTAAATTTAAAGTACCCTCCCCTAAAGTAAAATTAGAAAAACCCTCCCCAATTATAATAAAAAGATTTATTACAATTTATTACTTTTTACAATATTACAAGATTAAATACAAAGCATCATGGATTTATTAATAACACTTGTTTTGTTGGCCAAACTAAATACTAATTCAAATTAAATAATAAAAATAATGGCGTTTAATAACTTTCAGAGACGTCTCTCATTTAAGAAAAAAAAGGTTTTTTTTAATTTAGAATGAAATCCTTTGAGGATTGTGGTTCCAAAAATTTGCTAGCGGTCCCATCCAAGTTATTTAATTAAAAGAAATTTACATACAGCCTTTATCAGATTATTTTTCTATTTTTTTGTTATAAAATAGCCTTTATTAATTCTGATTTTAAAACAGGTGATTGCTATTTTGAATTATATATAATTATCCATTATTAGTCACTGATGTTTCACTAAGTTGGTGTTTGACATTAACAGTTCTTTGGAAGACAGAAATTATCAAAAGTTAAGCTTATTCAGTTTTGTAGGTCATTGTTGCACCAGTTCTAAACTATGAAACAAAATACAACATAATTTTAGTTTCAGAACCAAAAGGTTAAGTGCAAAAATCATGTGCAAAACAGAATTGTAATATTATGCAAGAAACTGAATGTCTGTTCGTGCAAGAAACTGTATGGTAACATATTGTTTTATAAAATTAATAATATGTTTCTCCTTTATATTGCTAAAAGGAACTTTTCACAAAAGGTTACTATATTTTAAACTGAAATTTGCTGAAGGCTTATAGGCTGTATCATAGGGTTAAAAGAAATGGCTGTATAGGTTAAATTTACTTATAGATTATCAAAATTACTCTGCAACTGCAGATATATAATTATGGTTAAAATTTATAACAGTACAAATTAATATAGCAACTCAGATGGAAATATAATTAACAATTTGTTTAAATCATTACCTCGTACTAGATGCCAAAATGTTTAAACGTATTCACATGTTCACGAAACTTGACCGTCCGCTTTACAATATGAATGACTTTCGCGACATCACTGTTTTTGATTTATCGCACTTTGTAAACGACTATTTTGATTTAAAAAACTAGTTTAGGTTTCACTTCGCATTTTACTAACGTTTACGTTGCCATGAGGTTTTCTAAGTTTTTCATGTCGCTCGCTGAACGAAGGTCTGTACAAGTTCAAGGTTAATTTCAAGAGCATGACTAAGGAACGATTACATAAGTTGTCTTTATCTACGCATGCGCTTAGCAATGTTAGTAGTCAGCTGATTGGAGTTACGTTCTCTACCCGCTAGATGCCGTGGGCGTTTAGTTTATTAACAGGGATTTAGTTTAGTTTAACGAGAATGGATTTTTTTGATTGAAATAGTGGCGCGCTATTTAAATAACGGCACAGTACATAATTAACATCTAACACGACGCGACGGTTTAGGCCTGTTTCACACCTACCCGGCTGCCGTGTAAACGATGCCGTATAGACGACAATCGGGACGAAGAATATACGGCAGTTTTCACACTTGCCCGACAAATGTCATGGTCGTGTAAACGATAAAAAAGCGGTCTTATATTTCATGTCAGCGTCGGCTATATATCGGCTAGATGTCGGTTACACGTCAGCCGGGTAGGTGTGAATCACCTTAGCTGCAGTATTTTAAGAAATAAAAAGAGCATTTAAACATTTTAGAGATTAACTGGAAAATTATAAACCATAAATATAAAATATGTTACGCAAAACATTGGGGCTACATGATAAGGTATTTTGAGCTGATGTGGATGACCTTCTTACGTTAAAATTTAACGAATGAAAAAGTCATATTTTTCTGTAAATATAATAAATCTATGTGCTCCACTGTTGTCGAAAATCATATAAGAACCATTTGAAGCAAATCTAAAATAAATAAGAACATAAACAAAAGTTGAATAGAAGAATTATAACATCTTACATGCAGTCATTTTGTTAACCTGATAGATTTAACATCGTTGTCAGTAATTTCTATATTAACTCAGCTAAAACAAATGCGCAAATTAATACACATTCTTTTTTGTCATATAAACGTGTTATAAACATTTTCAAACGATATATGAAACAAATTTCCACGAAAATTTATACAAAACCTAGCCCAAACTAACTCTAACACTCCATTTCATAAAGTATAGCAATTTCTTTTTTATCTACAAAAACGACATATACCATTTTTTTTATATTAAGTGGATCCACTTATTTTATGCCTATGGATACGCGGGGTCTGCGCCAGTAAACGAGAAATCAACCGGCGATGCCATCGCTTCTCTCTACAGCCGTATCTAAACAGTGCAATATCTTGCAGCTGAGCGCTTTGACGTTGCCTCAATTCAAACCATTTTATAAATCCATCTTTTGTAATTGAGTGCTTAAAAAAAAGACTGAATATTCTTTATAAAATTTCGGATCCGGCTTGCGTTTCACTTTTGATTATACATTTTTTAATGTGTAAAGAAAAAAGTTCAAATTTGGTACTTCAAAAATGTCAATTACGTGACAAACAAAAATTTTTTTGTTTAAATGTGAAACGCAAAACGGATGCGTGTTGTGACTGTGCTTAAAACGAGACCTTGCGAACAATTTTATGATAAAAAATAAACGAAATAAATGGTTTTAAATTTAACTTATGCTCTAGTGGGATAAAAATCCAAGATGACCGCCACTACGCAGACCCTTAGCGTGCTCTGTTTTGCTGTTTATAAAATTTGGTAACTGTGTAATTTTGTGTATTGCATAACTATAGAAACTGCTGTCAGAGTGGTTTAATTAGTTAATGAAACTGACTGAACACGAATTATTATGATGAATCAACAGTTTGCACGTTTGTATCTTAATTTGTTGTAAAGTTTGTTAACTATGGTTTTTAGTAGTGTTTTTGGTGCTAGTGAATAGTGTTGTTTCTTTAGTTTTAGTCCAAATCCAACTAATATGGCTGATCATTAATCTGCAATGTATGTGTTTTCTCTCGGTTTGCGATGTTAGTCTCTGTTAAGTGCCTGGTTTCTAAAAATTTAGAACGTGTTTTCTCTTGGGTACCTTCATCAAACCTGAAACCCATCATACAATATTTATTTTTTTAGTCATCACACTATAAACCATAAAATGTACAATACTTTTTGAGTTGTGGTTCTTAAATATTGCATAGTTACCTACAAGATACACAATAAATCAACCCCTTATCGATTTGTAAAGGATTGTAGTCGTTCGACCGCGAAAAAAATAGACGTCTATCCGGATAACATGTCACAGTTGTGTATTGTGTGTTGTGAGTTAAATGTGTAATATCTGATGATGAAACAAAAATGTATCGAAACACGTCATAGACATAAGCTGAACGAAGTCACACGATGGATAAAAGATAAAATTAGTTATATCTATTTGTGACTTGGCTACTCGTACAATGAGTTTAAAATTAAGGGTAAGTTTAGAACTTTAATCGAAATGAATGCTCATAACCTTTAAACGGCACCACCTAATGCTACTACGACAATGATGGTACGTGTGTTCCAGATCTAACTTAAATGTTCGCTATTCATTTTGATTACAGTAAATATTAAAGTGGTATTAACCTAAATTCCTAAAACGAAATGAGAAAACTATTCCAGTAAAAAGTTAAAATAAGAATAGTAACCTTATAAGTAACATTGAGATAGAGTTGACACGACTATCGAAGACATTTGTCGTTCAAGGACTCGTCATGGTCAAAGTCACTTCAACATAAGGTCAACTAGATGGCCGCAGTATCGTATTAGAGATTGCAATAGTCAGTCATCATTTTACTTATGGTATCAGTGTAAAATGGAAACATCTATAGACTTCAACTCTCGCATTCGTGTAGCCTATTGTACACTGTGTTATCTCTTTCGCATTCACTTACAATATTCTTTATTTTCTTGTCATACTGTTAAACCCTTAAGATCAGCCTGGTTTTTGTGTTTCATAACAATAGAAATAAATGTACTGTAAAATGGCAATAAAAAAAAGAATTCAGGTGTGTAAACTTCTATGGCGGGATTCTGATAAATATAAAATATATTATTGAAATTATTTTGATTAAAAAAATCCTGCATAAAAACAAATTTGCAAAGTTTGATTTTTTTAACACTACAAGTCTAATTTATTTTAACACAACTTACAAAATAAAGAAGCACAGTGTCCATTTCAGAGGTATTACCAAGTAAACTATTTTAACACAACTTAATAAATGAGGAAGCACAATGTCTATTTTTAAGGTATTACCAAGGAAACTATTTTAACTCAACTTACAAAATGAGGAAGCACAATTTACATTTCAGAGGTAATACCAAGGAAACTATTTTAACACAACTTACAACTTTCACAATGAGGAAGCACAATGTTCATGTTAGAGGTATTAACAAATAAACTATTTTAAAACAACTTACGAAATGAGGAAGCACAATGTCCGTTTCAGAGGTACTACCAAGGAAACTATATACTCTGCTTACATATTATAATGTACTATATATAGTAGAGCGTGTCAACAACACGCGTGACGGTAAAATCCGATTCACCGCCCGCAAAATATTACACTTCAAAACCAGCCTATGAATAATTACAAGTGTGCAATTCTTTGTTTTACAATTTGCCAACCTCTGTAGAAACACTTTTCACAAAATACCAAGCTGTATAAAACTAATTGAATAACATTTTCACGGATTAATGATATCTAGCGAGTCTTTGAAGTGTTTAATTTATTTACTCTTACCATGTACTATTCGTCCTTCCCATTATCCAAACAATATAAGGGAACATCTGCAGAACATTCTGGAGTTTCGCTTAAACCACCAGTGATTCAACATAAACAATTAAACGGTTATAAATTCAATAATTTATTCCAAAAATAAATTAAACAATACTTGTTTATCTTAATAATTTAATAAACATTATAGATTTTTTGTTTACATTCAAAATATGCTGGTTGGCACCTTAATTAGTAGACTACTGATGATATGGGTACCCTTGCTCTCCCGTACTGCTTGCCAAATACACACAAGTTTAAATCTGTTGCTGTCTTTGGTGAATCACTCTGATTGTGTTAAATCTTTACAATTTGTGTGATACATTCAATAACTTATTTAGCAAGTGGCTTGATTTTTACACAGCACAACCTATTTTTATCTTGCGTTTCATATTCTTATTTATATATTGTAGAATATACAGGGTGTCCCATAAGTAAAGAGCCAAACTTTGGGAAATGGTTATATAAAGACCAATTTGTTAACAGGATCATTTTGTTTGTTAGTCAAAATAAAGAAAAAAAGAAGAATGAACGTTTTCCAAAAATTCTTCGTTTTCGAGATATCCGCCATATTGTTTCTTGTACAAAATAATTCATATCTACAGAACGGTTTAACCGTTTCAGTTCACACTGACATAAGGTTAAACCTAACAATGATCTATTTTATGACTTATAATCGCTTATTTTTCTTAAAATGTATCTTTGTTAGGTTAAACTTCCTGACAAGTTTGAACTCAATAGGTCTAACTATTCTCCAGATATGAATTATTTTGTAAAAGAAACAAAATGGCGGATATCTGGAAAACGAAACGTTTTTTTTGAAAAATGTTATTCTTTATTTTCTCTTTTTTGACACATAGCACCGTTTTCGAAGTTTGGATGTTTACTTATGGGACATCCTGGATATTGATATAATGCACCAAAATGCTTAAATACTTTTATTCACTAAAGAAATTAGCAAAATTTACGTGCAAACAAGGGATGAACACTACAACGTTTCACTATTTTAGGAGTGAAAACCAAAAAAAAATTTCAAAACTTAAGGCTTAGTTTAATTTAATTGAGGCTATTTCTAAGTCAAAGTTTGCACTTGTTATAACACATTTATAACACGTGCTATAAGAACACAAACACATTCATGTGATAGCTGTGGCAAAGGGTCGGAATAAAACGTTCTAATGTAAACAGTTCTGAAGTGACGGTCGCAAATTTACGCGTTTCGCGCTATGTTCCGATGCACTTTTATCTTACTTTATTAACTTTATTAAAAAATCGAGAATATAAAAATTGTAGGATTTATCGTCTACCTTCAGAATCAGTTTGGTAAATTTAAATCTGGCTACTCAGGCCGTATTATGAAAGATAATGGCCTAATATGTTTATACTGTAATTGTGGGAAAACTATTAACGCATAAAATTTCATCTTCCGCCTGTTTGAAGTACACATAATAAGCAATATTTTTCCGAACGATCTTTAATATTGTAAATTAAGTAATATATGAGTTTTTGAAAAATATAATGTTTTCCTACTCGGTGGACAATGGTCCGATTGGGGTCTACAAAACAAAATTTGGTAATTGTTTTAATTCTCTACAAATGTCCCATTGGAAGTATCGTGATACATTCATGCAATTTTATAATATCAACGAAAAACCACGTTCTAATTTATTGTTATTTTTTTTCGTAAAAAATGAGCAAACGCTGATAGTTTTGTATTGTATATACCTATGTCCAACCTTTAAAGTCACTGTGGATGTCGCTTGTTGATAAATTCAATAACAAAATTAGCCTTTTCTCTATTGACTGGTCTAAATACAAAAATTTCAAGTTGCGTTTGATCCATTACATTACCAATAGTTATGAAATTAACAGTAGGCTGTTCAGATAGTTTTGACATCCATGTGCATACACGCTAAACACATTAAACGGCCAGCATTATATAATTATTAACATGCTTATAAGCATTCTTTTAGAGCATTTAAATATCATTATGTTTACCAAATAATGTTATTGTAATATTTCTACCCAATATTGAAACATAAATTTGTCTTTAAAATTTTTAAAATGGCAAACAAAAGGAAGACGAAGGTGGATTGTGATTTTTACACAAAACATTTTGTAGTTTAGTTAAGCCGGGTTTACACTATTTAGCAAAACCTGCTATAACTTTTGCTATATGTAGCAATGTTACATGTAGCAAAATGTATTTAGCAAAAGCTATATTTACCAGTTTTAACCAAAATGGGCCCATGTTACATGTAGCAAAAATAATACAGCAGAGTAGTTTCATAGAAGATATCGAGGAGGAAGGATCAGTTCTGTTGCTAGTGGTAGCAATTACAGTATTTTTAGCAGCTCTCAGAAGAAAACGAAGGTTTTACGTCCGGCCATCGCTACAACCAGGCAAAAGTACAGTGGGAGTGACTGGTTAAATGACTTGAATGCTGGTGATTATGACGTACAACCCTCATTGTGTTATGAAATAAGATGTGATGGTAGTTCGAAAAACTTTTTACGGTTGACAAGTGAAGATTCTGAGTATCTTAAATGTATGATTGGCCAAATAATTGAGAAAAAGAACACAAAATTCGGGATGCAATACCTGTGCGCGAAAAGTTGGCTTGTGCTTTGAGATTTCTGGCTAGTGGAGATTCATATCAGAGTCTAAGTTATTTGTTCAAATTTTCAAAATCTGCCATTTCGAAGATCATTCCAGAAATGTGTGAATCTTTAGTTGATGAGCTCCAGAACTACAACAAAGTAATCTTGAGTTAAGTTGTTACCAGGGGAAAATTTTCCCATGACACTGAAAACTATTTTGGGAAATCACACCATATTTTTGAACATGTTTTGTACCTTTTTGTACCACCAAGTTTCTTTACCAGCTTTTGATGAAAACTCAAAACAACAGTCAGTAAACAGGTGGACATTTGCAACCGAAGTACGAAAGTTGACAAAACTAATTGTAACATAAATTTGTACGGTAATATTTTTGTTCCATTTTATACCCCACACTTTTTAACAAAACATGTGCGTTAAAAAAATAACCAGAAAAAGGATGAGAGAACAAAATGGCGTAAAAAAAGTACAAATTTCTAATATAATATTAGTTTTGAGAATGTTGTGCAGGTGGACACATGTGGGAATATTTTCAAGTTTCTTGTTCCGGTTTTTGTAATCCGGGGAAGTAGTGTCCCACAAAGATGGCTGATCACAGAACAAATCTATTAAATGTATTGTGGAATTATTATCCCAGTCTTTATCATTTAGCAGCCCTTCTATTATAACAATTCAAGCAATGCAAACAAACACGTGCGCACAACTATTCGGCCGGCTTTCATCTGACTGATAATGCAACATGTAGCAGACGCTAGAAACAAAATCGCTTATAACATTTGCTAGATTCCCTTTGATCTTACCTGCTACGAATGGATAGCACATAAAGGTACATGTAGCATCGAAAATTGCAAATTGCTATGTTTAACAGTTCTCCGTTTTGAGTTTTGCTACATATAGCATTTGTTATATAACTTTTGCTATATAGCAGCTTTAGGTGTGTAGAATTTGAAAACTAATTGCCACATACATATTTTGGTAACTCGCTGCATATAATCAATGTCAACAAAGGCCAGATTGCTTGTTTAGACCTGCGGATTACTCACCTCCTCATTATCGCTCGTTAAATCCAATTGCTGATTGCAAAGTATTGTGTTATCTACTCATTATCAACTGAAATTATACGTCAACATTTAAAACCATTTTGTTCAGTTTGCATTGCTTACACACGGTACAATGTGAAATTATGTTTATTAGCCCAAACATTTTCTGCAGCCAATCTGGCGTTAAACGACTTCAACACTGTAAGTTCACTAAGTTAATTATCTGTGTGTTTTTCATTATAATTTAATTATGAATTTAAGAAAATGAAATAACTATTTTCGAAAAATGTAGTTTATTTACTTTAAATTATATTTCCAAAGCTAGTATACTTACGATATATTTATGTATTCAAGCAAAAACTAATTGCAGAAAGTGTATAGTCTAATGTCTATAATTTGTAGTATTTTAAATTAATATCATTCTTGAAATTCAAGAAACATCTCTCAAACTAACCCCTGTGCTAATCTCCTTAAATGATAATTGATTTTAGGCTTGCTTAAACTATTCATTATTTCAACAAATCATTTTAAGACATTTATTAATAGGCCGATGTCTTTTTCCCTAAAACAACCATTTATAAAAGAAATGGTCGGTTAACAATATATTATTAAATTTAGATAATTTGATAATTTTAAATGTATTATAATAATATGCACAAATGTAATTAAATGTAGCTCAAAATCCAAAGCATAAAAATTTAATAATTGATCTAATTAAATTTAAATTATCTAGTAGGCCTACCAATGATTAAATATAGGATAAATTGTTTTAACTTTTCTTCCTCTCTCCAACACATTTATTATATATTCTTGTTTACATAGTCCTTGGTTTAGAGACACTCGTCATACATATGATGTGTATTATATTATATATATTGGCTGTTTAAGTCAGTCTAGATTTGATTTTCAACAATTTTCGTTGACGTCCTTTGTTACTGTAAATGTATGCAAAGGTTAGTATATTCCCACTACTTTATATAACATTAGTCAAATAATGAAAGTTAGAATGCCCATTATGGCTCAAGGTCGAATGCATTTAAAATTTTGAATCCAGAATAAATAAAAACGAAACGTTATTAAAGCACGAAAAACTAATCCCACTAATTTAATTTTTATGAAAAAACAGAAATTAAAGTTAAGTATTATAAATGTGGCTAAATTTTTAATAACATTTGCAGAAACAACTTTAAACAAAGAGCATTTAAATTGGCCGAATTTGTTGAGAAAACAGTTAGTAGATAAAGTTGTTTTACCTTCTGGAGTAAATCATTTCATTAACAAATAAAATATAAACCACTTTGTTTAACATAACGTATTGAATACATGAACAGTAAAATAACAAACACTGAAAATGCAGTCACTGTAATTTAACAAATTGAAATTGCATTTCGCTCCCTAATTTAGTTACGGCAATTTCCGATTGATGTTGTGCATTTAAAAATCGTTTAGAATTTACGAGTCAGTCGAATCAGTACTAGGCTCATATAAAAAGATGTTATATTCCTTCAAACTTTTAAGTGGATTTCTAGGTAAATTTAAGGCCGAGTAAACCATTTGCAAGACAAGTATTTTTTTTATCTGAGGGAAAGTGTACAAGTTCATCTTTTTTATGTTTTGTTGGAATTTTGAAAAGTGTTATTTTCATGTTATGTTGAAGGTTGAATGAGACAGTGTTGTAAAACGCATGGTAGTTTTACAATATAATTACGTGTTCATTAAGCCGTAGTATAGGCTACCCCCAGCACAATCTTTGTTCTTCCTGAGGCAATTGTACACAACACACACCGAAAAACAATGTCAACAAACATACAAAACAACAATGTTGACTTGGTTGTCAACATTAAAATTTACACAAAAAATACATATAATAAAACTATATTTTAATAAAATATTTGTTATCGGTGAAAAACTATAAGACTAAGGCCATTAAAATTTCGAAAAACTAATACTTTTATGGTACGACTTGATCAAACATGATATTTAAAAAAAAATAATAATGGGACCTGTCGTTTATCTCCTACTCAAAGAAGCTAGAAATTTTCAAAAAGTCATAATTTCAAGAAATTATTCGAAACCGTTTATAAAAATATGCGGGAAATTACATCGAATTTTAATTTAAACTGTTGTAATATACTGAAATGTCATCGAATTTAAAGATAAACTGTAGTATTACACTGAAATTGCATTTAATTTTAAGATAAACTGTTATAATATACTGAAATTGCATTGAATTTTGAGATGGACTGTTGTAATATACTGAAATGTCGTCGAATTTAAAGATAAACTGTTGTAATATACTGAAATTTGAGTTTTAAGATAAACTGCTGTAATATACTGAAATTTCATCGAACTTAAAGATAAACTGTTGCAATATACTGAAATTTCATCACATTTTAAGGTAAACTGTTGTATTATACTGAAATTTCGTTGATTTTTAAGATAACCTGTTGTAATATACTGAAATTGCATCGAGCTTAAAGATAAACTGTTGCAATATACTGGAATTTCATCAAATTTAAGGATAAACTGTTGTATTATACTGAAATTTCGTGGAGTTTGAAGATAAACTGCTGTAATATATTGAAATTTCATCGAATTTTAAGATAATTTATTGTAATATACTGAATTTTTGCTCAAAGTGGTCTCTAGTGTCTAGAGATGAAAAGTTGTCATACGACGCACAGCAGAAATGAAACTTAATTTTTCCTGTAATTAACTTAAAGAATTTATTCTAGACAATACAGGAATGATTTGCGTTGCTTTGTTTTCTTCAATAGTATTTCTAGCATGCACTAATACTGAAAACTCTATACCCTAAGTTTTGTTGACTTGCAAGTGCTGCTTCATCGTCTTGAATCGCAACGCTTACATCAAAAAGCCGTACATCTCTAAAGCGGGTTCACATACTTAAATATTTTTCTCAACTATTGTAAGATGTTTTAATTTGTCTTGTCAATATTGCACTGCTTTTCTCAATTTTATTCTTATGAAAGTTTGCAGACACAAACAGTAACATCATAATGAGATGATGGATGACTTGAACAGTACTGACATGGAGGCCTGCATTACATATGTATGAACTACTTCAAAATAAAATATCTTCAAATAAATTAAAAAACATAGACCAAAACCGCAATTTGAACTCAGGATCTTTGGATGGATGTTGGCGGTTGTTGTTCTCTCACATTTAAGACATTTTATCAGGCTGACTACCTCGTTAGAAACTATGTTCAAATCAATATTAATTGTATTTGCATACAATGTTCGTGTCATTTTAATATCAATGTTAACACTTCCCCCAGCAACAGTTGCATTAAGCAAACTACAAGTGAAAATCTTAGACCAAGGCCGAAATTTGAGCCCAGGATCTTTGGTTTTATTGATGCTTTGGTTAGGGTTGTCGATTCTTTTACCACTAAGCTATCCTGAACACTCTTTATTGTAAGAGATCCAAATTTTACACTCAAACGGTCGCAATTATTCTTGTTGACGGTAACCATATCTTTATTATTTGAGAAGTTTAAAAAAACACAAAAAATGGCGGATAGACGGAAAACGCTGGTTTTATTACAGTTTATGTGTACTTTTCATGAGTTTTTTTTTTAGTTTTTTATTTCGATGTTTCCTTTCAGCTCTCGAACATGAACACTCCTTAGCCAATTATCGGTCTTAACTTATGAAGTAGATTAGAGAATCAAATGACAGCGATACATAATAAATACACTATTATTTATCTCAAAAGATTCACATAATGTCTGAAGAAGTACAAGAGATAAATCTTTGTTTGGGTGTCGGACAGAACAGAAAGGTCAAAGTTGAAGACATTCAGTCTGTATTGATCTTCTTCTCTTTAAACGCTCGGCTTGTTTACGTCTACCTGAAGTTACATCAAACACGACTTAAATTCAAATTGTCTTTTCATAAGGGAATTCCACCTCCCTTAGACAGCAGTCATCTTATTATTTCCACTCCACTTCAGATGAACTTTGACTTTATTGGTAAACACTTTGTGATTCCGTTTTAAATGAAGAATTTTAACATTGCTTTGATTTAAAATCATACTATGTTAAATCGTGAACAAATTTAGTTTAAATTTGGAGAAAATGTGGCAGTTATTTGTGACCTTGGGAAACAGTATGTAATTTTTGAAGTATAACTTCTATAGGCGCACCATGTCCAAAAGATTTGTATACATATTTGAATAGCAGTTTTGTATACATGTTTTCTTGTTTCTGGGGGTGAATCGAATTTTACCGTCATGCGTTTCACCATGCATTTTGTGAAACGCTCCTAAAGTAAAACGCTCCTAAAGTGAAACGCCCCTTAAAGTAAAACGATATTAAAGTGAAACGCTCCTAAAGTGAAACGCTCTTAAAGTGAAACGCTCCTAAAGTGAAACGCCCCTAAAGTGAAACGCTCCTAAAGTGAAATGCTC
>JAGFPH010000251.1:517017-536277 GCA_018207615.1 Philaenus spumarius | reverse complement strand
GCTCTTAAAGTAAAACGCTATTAAAGTGAAACGCTCCTAAAGTGAAACGCTCCTAAAGTGAAACGGTCTTAAAGTAAAACGCTATTAATGTGAAACGCTCCTAAAGTGAAACACCCTTAAAGTGAAACGCTTCTAAAGTGAAACGCTCTTATTGTGAAACGCTCCTAAAGTGGAAAGCTCTATTCCATCTGTTTCAAAAAAGTTTTAATAGTGCCGAGATTCGAACCAGCAGAGTCCATCACCATAGACTAGCGTTTTAGCTAGTTAAGCCACAATCGCATTGCTAATTTAGTATATTTGAGTTGAGTATATAACAGATTGTCCTACGTCATAGGCTTAATCTGTTAATGTTAATACAATGTATAGTTTAATAATTAGTAATACCTCTGAAATGGACATTTGGCTCTCTCATTTTGTAAGTTGTGTTAATTAATAAAACGTTTACACTTCTCCCATGTGGTCTTAAGCACACAATTATATTTTTCTATAGTAAAAACGTCCACATTCACGTATACTTTAATCCTTTGTCTCTCAACGTCTGGTTTTCATGGATGAAATCCCAATGTCCAGTTAGCGATACTCGCGTAAAATCCATACATCCTGTTTTCGGGATGTTTACAAAATATGTAAAATGAATCGAAATGTAGACTTGCACAGTATTAAAATGATCAGACAAATTTATCTTTACACGGGTATCTTGTGTCAACAACAATTGCGTAGGCAGTGTCTCAGCTGTAAAATTTTATAAGTCCTCAGATGGTGTGATTTGTTTTGCTACACTTTTTTTAGTCCTACTATTCATCATATTATTAGCGAATTTCCATAGGAAAAATGAGATATTACAGTGACCTTTATGGTAATACCTAAGGTAGGGAGTAGTAAATGATCACCGACCATGATCCCAAGAACACGTTTTGAGATGTCATTAAATTTTATTTATACGTACTATGTATGTTCGCATTTTAAGCCCGATTTGATACAAATTTGGTACACACGTTGGTTGTCATGAGAGTTCGTTAGCCAAAAGTACGTTTTTTGATCGAAAGTAAAAGTTGTTTAAGATTTTTCGTACGAGAATGAAACTTTTTTAGAGTTTTATCTAAAAAAATAATTATAGGATATTATTCTGCACATTTTGTTTTTTCACAAAACCTTATAGCTCGCTTGATTCTCCCAAAATTGATCAAAACGTAAAATACCACAAAAGTACCCGGTTCAAATCCCCGGGGAGGGGCATCTTATGATCCGAGGCCCAACGGCCGAGTTTGTACTCTGCGAGCAAAGCGAAGCAGTCAACAACCCGAGGCCGCAAGGCCGAAGGACAAACTCGCAAAGCGAGTTTTTCCGCTGCGAGTGGGACGAAGGAGTGCGTGAGTCAAAGCTGGAAGCTTAAGTGCAAACAAATTCTACTAGTATATTTCATACACAGAGGCAGCTATTCAGCGCTTTCATGAGTAGATCAATTTTTCAAATAGTTGGTTGTAGCCCTAAAATATGTAGGCCTAAACTTAATTTTGGGAATTTGCTCAAATCACGTCGGTTCAGCTGCGTGGTCTAATTATTTATGTTGTGTTTGTTTTGTATGTGAGGAAAATATTTATTTCGCAGTAAAAGTTCTACTTGTAACTTGTATTGAGTTTTGTAAAGATTCAACACAAAACAAATCTGATTCATGCGAAACTTCGAATAATGTGAGTAACTTGAACTGTTTTATACGGAATTGAGAAACACAATTATACTACCCACACAAAACATAGAAATTTAACATAATATAAGTAAAATAGAAGTCTTAATATACAATATTTGGATTAATCTTAAAACGTTTAATTTTTAACAAATCAATGACTACCTGAAAACACTGGGGCAGGGTCCTTATTTTAAACATGAACGAACAGCAAGTATTACAGGAATATACTTTATAGAATTACGTTTGCGATGAATTCAGAAGTAATCTATTTAAAGTTGATTTAATAACTGATAACAAGCGGGTTTCACGGGAATAAACTACCAGACATTATGCGGCAGGATATCCGCGACTACCGGCGCCGTAACTAAAATTGTACTGTAGATTTAACTCTTCTGTATAATACATTCATTGAGGCCATGTGATATAATTCAAGTTAATCCAACACAGGTAAATTCTGCGGCATTCCGTAACTCATACAAAACTTAATTATGTTTCTAACTGTATCAGGTTAACGTCCGAGGATGGAGGATGGTACATTTAAATAGAGGTCTCTTAAAAATTTGTCGAAAAAAAATTATCAACCGAGATTGAAAATGAACAAATAAACCTAACCTATATAAAATTAAGAAATTGTAACTTATAATTAAAGTCAAACATTAGTCTTAATAAATCAATGTGTATTTGTAATGTATTCTGTAAGAAACAGAAATCGCGAAAATGTAAGCAATGGAAATATAGGAAAATATTAAACGATATTGATTCGATTTTGATAACACAACTCCTAATGTGTCGACAAAAAATCGGTCGACTTTTTTCCGGCCGACCAAAATCGGTGAGTGCAATCGGTGTGGAGTGAAGAAGTTAATGGCTGCTTGCATACATACCGACACCGACAAAAATTACCGCCGACGCCGATTTGCTGTCGGCTATTGCCACTGCAATTTCACCGACATCGGGTCGGGCCTACAAGCAGTGGCGTACGTGACCTTGTGCAGCTTGTACACACTTTGATTGGCCATTATGTTCGATAGCGTCAACACAATAAAGCTGGATTTACACATGTAGTACTGTGCGCATACCGTGCGCGTACTGTACCGCTACCGTGTCGTGACTGTTTCAAATAAAAAATGGTCTAACCCATTTGAATTATATAGACAGACTGTTTTCAATTTACACATGTAGGACTGTGCGCGTACCGTGCTCAGACTGTACTCCCTTCGACTGCTTCCAAAACGATTCTTCAAGGTCATGACAGATGACAGTCCGACACGGTCGGCGCACAGTACCCCACAGTCTAGACCGGTCTAGAGCGGTCTAGACCGACCGAGACTGCTGTAAACTGCCATAGACTGCCGTAGACCGTTCTAAGCAGATTAGAGATAGGGGTGGGGATATCCGGCTTCCGGCTACCGGCTACAAATCAACATTTCATTTAATGTTTGTCCTTTCGTTGGTGAACATTACTTGATTTTAAAATTACGATTAATTTTTAAAATTTGATCAATTTGAATGATTAGTTATATTTTATTGGTTTAGTTTACTTTATTATTTATTACTTTAATTACTTTATACATTTAATTTTGTGTGTTATTTGTTTGTTTATTATTCTACTTATTTGAATTTTTAATAATTTGTGATAAATTTTAAAATGAATGAAGAGAAATTAATTTTACTTGTTAGTGAACATCGCGCTCTCTACGATTTAAGTCATAGAGACTATGACAATAACCTTATTATAAAAGACAATTTATGGGCACAGAACTTAATTGAATCTTCTTTTAATTTATTAAATATTGTATGGAACTCTACCTCCTCTTCTCTAGCTCTATATAAATTATGCACACAAAAGGTTTTTTTTCTTTTTTTTTTTCTTCCTTTCTTTTTCTTGTAAGAGCTCACATAAGCAGCAGGCAACAATTACGTTCTCTTCGTCTTGATCCATGATAGACACTACTTTTCCCGTCAACGAACGGAAGAGTACTACGGTCGACAACAGTTCGGTATGAGCACAGTACCATATGTGTAAATCGAGACGGTCGAAGACGGTCGAAGACAGTCGCGACACAGTAGCGGTACAGTACGCGCACAGTACTACATGTGTAAATCCAGCTTTATAGACCTCCGGTTATGCGCCAATCTTCTTCTTTTATCAAGGCCTTTAAAATGAGGTGTCACTCAATAGGGGTTCTCATTTAAAATTTTCGACTTACCCCCAAAATACCCCATTTGGGGGGGGGATGAAACTTACCAAAAACACAATTTTTGGTCATGTTAACAATCTCCAAAGAAAATCTGTCTATTTCCATTAATAAAAAAAAATAATAGGGGAGGACTTTTAAGACACCTGGTATTGTTATGCGAGTGATCTCAGATGACAACAGAGTAATTATTCTAGTGCATTGAAATACTAGTAAAAACAACAAGCCACACTTTTAGTCCGTGACGTGAGATGACGTGACATCACGTGAGCTCACGCGACGTGACGGCAGTGTGTTTCTACCTTTACTTGTCTATGAACAGGTAAAGAAAACAGCTGTATATAGAATAATGAAAATGCATTAAAGACTAGTACGAATCTCCCAGTAACTAAGAAACGTAATGTTGCAACTAATTCTTCCTAACCAATATTTTTCTCTGAAGTTTGGGTTCTTTCTTATTTATTTGTTCCTTTCATTTCAAACAAATCTCGAAATAACCAAGAAACGAGCAAACATTTGTGAAAAGACAATCCACCGATAATATTTTCATGTTTTTAGAGCCACCATCTTCTTTCCCGTTTTCAAATTAAGGTTTTATACTGTAAAATCATATTGTATTTTAGTGTTTTAACTGTTTTACTTTGTTTTATTAAAATGTGTAAAAAATGTTATGCATTTTCCTCATTTTTCGTTATAGTTAATTCAGACATAGTAATTAATTGAGACTTTATTCGTTCTATCAATGAATACAGAACTTATAAGAAACGCAACGCTTATGTAGAATAGTCAGCCCGGTTGGTTGCAGCTAAATCGAGCTTAGCGCGGTAGCCGTTAGGCAGCGCTGGCTGAAAATTTCCACCCGTCTGTGACTCATCAATCCTCCGCGCCAGGTGTGAGTGAGATAGATAATGACTGGCTCATTCTCTGCCTCACTCACACATGCCGTACCGACCGCAGGAGAGCTCTCGCTACCTAGTCGCTGCCGCGCTAAGCTTGCCAGATTCAAATAAAACTAAATATTCAGATTTGCTGAAGGCTGAATCTTTAACATGGGCGTTGCGCTTCTTATAAGTTCTGTATTCATTGGTTCCACACTCTAGCACTCAAACAAATATGATTAAAAACAATTATTGTATAATAATTACAACCAAGTTTTGACCTATCAAGTAAAAGAAGTAATTTACATTTCATATTAATATGACAATGTTTGAACACCATCCAATGATACACACTAATTTCATGTGGTCTACACACTAACGTCCACAAATGTTCAAAGGTTTTGTTCGCTTCAAGCGCCTCACATCTGTGTTATCCATTAAACAAAACATTTCAGGAGTTTCGTGTTTTTGCAGCCTAGGCTATTGTTGTGTATGATCGCATTTCTCCTAATCTCTTCTGAGATCACGAAGAAGATCATCATTTCTTAGGAACCATATCTCGCACTAGCCATACTCCGCATAAAGCGATCTAATCTAGAGCTCCTACCAAGCAACCAATTCATTTTCGTGAATTTAATATTTATAATTCTGTACTTTTCTTCTTAACATGTTCTTTCCAATTTATCTTTGTGTCAAGTGTCACTCCAAGGTATTTAGCGGTATTATATAATAATAGTATCAAATATGTGCGTCGAATTTAGTTTATCAATAAGTTGTTATGCCGATTACTTTGATGTCCGCAAAAACCAGGCTACACCATTTTCGCGTGTGTTGGATGTGACGGAGTAACTAAGTTCTTTCAAGCGTCCAAATTCGTGTGAATTTGTTCGTGGGCATTTGCATTACCGAAGAGCCTTACACACGTGTGGACGACGTTTTAAACAAAGATAATGTGTGCGTGCGGTCAAGTAACCCCCGTCAGGAACAAAGTTAATCACGCCTTTTCTTCAAATCCTAATGTAATTTAATATGGATATTTTGATTATAGATATTTATAAATGTTCGTGGCTTGATGAATAAATTAAACATACACAAAATAAATGTAGGTTAGGCCTAGACTGATGAAACAACATTTTATTTTCATTGAATGTATTTAAAATGAATGGACATTTAACTGTCTACATAATCTTAGCTTTGAGGTTATAATTAATTCTACACCTTTATTATAATAACATTAAACGTATGGAAACAGTAATACTTGTATCAAAATATAAAATGATATTAACCTACTTTTCTAAGTTTGTATTACACACACTTTCCATTTCTTGAATTTACATTACAAAATTGCAATAGTCAGATAATTTAACTCACTTTTGATTGTTAATACCAGCGCTTGACGATAATATCCGAACTACGCCGGACGGAACCAAACGTCTTCTAACTCAAATTGATGAACCAAAACACATGTTTCTTAAATGTATTTACATTCATTACCGTAGCAAAAAATTCGATAACGGTTTTTCGTTACGCGTTACATTTTATATTTGTCAACTCCTACCGCAAGCCGCGTAAAGGAACTTCGTTCTAAAAACATTTTTAGCAGTTGGCATATAGTAACTTTCTGTTTAAATGTATAAATATTTACAAATTTTGAAATATATTTTTGTAATGTTGGTTTGCCAGACGTGGTTGAAAAAATGGTTTAAGTATGTTTATTACTTCGGTTCGCATTTAAATGCCAAAGTATTAAATTCTTGCGAAAATTATAAAAAAATCACCTCCACTTTTTATGATTTGTCTAGAAGTTTTCAAGCTCTCTGAACACGATGAAGCAATACAAAATGTTGTGTCCGTGTGTCTGTTTGTGGACACGATATGTGTACACACAGACGTCGTAGAAAACTTCTGGTGGTGCCAAAATATTCGTAATTTTATTGTGGTGAGTTGAAAAGCTTTTGATCTTTCTACCGTGACAGCAACGTGACATGCGTGACTTTTGTCACATTTTTGAGAACTTAAAAAAACACTAGCCGAAGTCTCGAAAAGTGTTCCCTCGTTTCATCTTGTTAGTTTGTAAACAATATCCATTATAATATATTTAGTATTTTTTATTTGTTTCATAACATCAGTAGAATTGAATAAGTTTTACTACAGTGAGATCCATTGTATCATCTGTACATGATCATCCGTGATGTGCAAGTTGTAGTTAATTTATTGCACCTTAACACGAGGTCATAAAACAGCCTCATTGTTACTAATTTTAAAACATGGTTTCTGGACCGAAGCAATTTTATCTTACTACCAGATGGAAATAATTACAGAAAATTTTGGCACGAACTTTACCACAGACCAGTGTTTATATAAAATGATTCTATATTTTCGGTATTAATAAATTAAAAAGCTGACAGTTAGGTCATAAAAGCATCGGTTATAGTCGGGAAAAGCAATTCCTGTGCGCTAGACATGCTATTTTGCAATTAGGGCAAAAGTCGGCATCGCACAACTAAACTTCGCCGCAATCACGTAAACATTCTTCACAATCACGCTAACCTAACCTTTCACTCCGCAATACAATCAAAGTGTTTGTACCAGACTTATCGAACTGTCATTGACAACAGGTAAAAGTCGATCTAATCCAAATAAATTAATATTACCCAATCAAGAAAATAGTAATGGTAATAATTACAAATGTTTCATTTAAACATTTTTGATCCTACGCAAAATTGTGCACAAGATCGAAATATTCCTTTAAAATATAATTACAATAATTAATTGTAATTATATTTTTAAATAATTAATTGTAAATATATTTTAAAATTATAATTATATAATAAATTAATTAATTATAATTATTATTAAGTAATAAAATTAAAATTTGTTTTCAGTTCAACTATGATTTATAGGCTTTCCATAGTTTAGTCATTTTGAAATATCTATTGCTATAGTAACCAAGAACACAATAACATAAAATAGCTGATGAGATCTCCGGTTGTGCCCAATTTTAGGTTAGAATAGGCCTTATTCTCGTGGAGCGAAATTAGGACTGTCTCGTCCTCTCTTCCACTTAACCCCATTATAATAATTAATAACATTATGTATAATACATACAAAAAAAATATAATAGAAAAACAACAACAACAAAAATAACAAAAGCAATAATAATAATAACCGAAAATTAAATTAGAAATTAATATAACTTTGAACTAAAATACATTAAACAATTTTTAAAAGAAAACAAGAAAAAACAAACAGAAACTGGTATTTAAATGAACAGTTAGCTGGACTTTACATTTTAAAACACAAAAAATATAAATTGTGCTAAATTATATACATACATAATCGTTCATTCACAAAACATACTCACACAAAAGACATTCATACATAATACATATAAAACAGACTTCACAAAACAAAATTTTATTACTAAATAAACTAAAATACATAAGTTTACTATCCTGCTTATTATTACTTATCCATACAACTGAATTCAAAAAAGAATAACTAATCATTCCATCACACCCCAAGGCAAGGACACTTGATCCGTTTTACTTATCAAAAAAGTTTTAAGCAATTTTGAAAACTGGACATGACTGTCAACAGATCTAATTGCGTCTGGAAGTTCCACAAGCGGCATGCGGACACAGTGAAAGATGTATTAGGGTGCAAATACATTGGTCGCACGCGTGCGCGAGTAATGTGGTTGCGCGAGCGTGCGCACGCGTGCTTATAGAAACAAATTTGTACGAATTCAATAGGAACATATGACAGCACGTCGGTTGCACTCGCTCGCATGTCTATTTTATATATGACGGTTCTATGTAGCAGTATAACAAGCAAAGTGGAACCTCTTCTAGTGCTCTTTGCACTGATATCGGAGGTAAAACCAAACCTTTCAGCCAAATAACTAGGCATTAAAGTCCGTAGGATAGAGTGGAGGGTAATTAAAATATGAAAAGATCCCAGATCGTTAAGTTTTAAGATAAGTTTTTTTATAATAAGGAGTTTCATGGACATCGCGTTTTAAACTAAAAAAAATAAATCGAAAGCAGTAATTCTGTGCTCGCTGAAATTTGTTGGCCAGAACTACAGTCATTGACCACAGTGTCACAAAAAGCAAAGTAAGACAATATTAAGGCCTTTAGCAGTGGCGCAGCCATAACAAAATTTCGGGGAGGGATATGTTAATTTCGTAGGTTGACTACCTAGAGGTCTGTGTTTAGATTTTTTACTTTTAAACCAGAAGTTTTTGTATGTAACTATAACTAAAAACGTTTTTGAGCATATGTGATAATGTTAACACTGCATCTGCCATTGGATGCAGGGCCACCAAAAGTTATAACAATTTATCGTCAAAGTTTTGTTTAATCTATTCAAACAATGAAACAAAATTACATAGTAGAACAAAACTAGGTCTGCATTCTGTCTGTTTTAAATTCTTACATAACTGAATAATAAATCGTACAGAATTACAAAATATAATAACAATAAGACCTAGGAATAAATAAGAAATTCTTTTTAATCTTGATTCTTTTTCCAGTAATATTCAAAATAAAGCACAAACTTTTTTTCAAATCTTTACATTTTCCTGTAAAGATGCAAACATTATTTTCAGAATTACTGAAAATGTATCATATTGTTAAAAAATAAAAAGAGGCTCTTTTGAAATTCAATACATATTTTAGTGACAATAATGATTTACTTCTAATGATTTTATCTAGAAACATGTTTTTTTATGAGATTATTATTTAACTAAATGATTATTTGCATATATTTGTATATTACAATATTATTATACTATTATACAATTATTGGTTGTGTGAATAGAAGGTGAGTGATAAGAAGCCATACGATTACTTTCTGGCATCGAAACAATGTTTACTAGAAAAATATATACTTAATGTTTATTTACGTTTCAAATTAAGTTTGTAAAAATCTTATAAGTAAGCAGATTTTTCATTAAAAAAAGAACAATTACTTAGTAAAATTACAATGATTGCAGCACGCGAACTCTGTATTGTTTGAATTGGAGTGTATAAAGTTGATAATGCAGTTTATTTAATCTCAGTCTGATAGCTACTGCTACCTAACGTAGAAACGATGAACTAACACGGTTGGTGCATTACTAAATTTGCAGTAAGTTGTAACAATGAAAAACAATATGTTGATGCAATTTTACATTATCTTCTAACATAGATCATATACTTTTTTAAACAGTCTTTTCTTTTACCAAAAATTCCACACGGAAATAAAATTCATTTCAAATCACACTCTAGTCTTTGCTCTACGTTGCTTCTATGTCAGTCAGGACAAAGCCGTTGTATACAGATACAGAGTGTTCATAAAGTAGACCTACCTTTAACCCCCTTTATTATTTTTGTTACTGAAAATAAGTTAACAATACTTTGTATATATCTTGTGTTACACAACAGGATTAAGTTTTTTACATATCAGAACCTCTATAATTTTTTGGGGGGGAGGGCTTGAGGGGTTAAGATTGTCAAATATAAAGGTAGGTCATGTAGTACACCATTGAAAAGCTTATTAAAGAGAAACAGAATGGCCCAAACCAGAGCTTAGTATCTTGCTTAGTTCAAAAGTAATGGACAATGAAAGTTTTGAAAAGTTATAGTTTTATCATAACATAAAAGAAGGTTAACAATTTGTTAATATTAGGAATAAATAGGTGGTTGAGGTTAAATGTAACAATTTAAGACATCTAATTCAGAATATTTATCTGTCATTGTAATACACAAAGATTTGTCAAGTGTGTTAATAATACCAGAACATTGCAATAGTGTTAAGCGTTTGCTATAATGTAGTAGTTTTGGAAAACCTCTTTTAAATGTATCTAAAATGCTATCCTGTCACTGTCTGGGTAATGTTTTTTAAATTGTATTTTTATTTTGGTTATAAAAACATTGACGAAATAACCTTTTTTTAAGGAAAATAGTACCCTCACTAATTCCTAATATTAAAAAATTATCAACCTGCTTTGGAGTGACAATAAACATATAATTTTCCAGAACTTTAATTGTCCATTACTTTGAAACGAAATAAAATACTAAGCTCTAGGTTACACCATTCTGTTTCTATTTTAATAAGCTTTTTAGTGGTGTGTTACATGACCTACCTTTATATTTGAAATTGTTAACCCTCCTTACCCCCTAACCTCCAAAAATCATAGAGGGTCGGACATGTAAGAAAAATTTCCTGTTATGTAACACAAGATATATAGGCTACAAAGTTATGTTAATTTATGTTCAGTCACAAAAATAATAAAGATGGTTAAAGGGACTTTATGAAAACTCTATATTATATAGATATGGATATAGAATTTCATTCAGTAGAAATCAATTATATAATTGTTAGGTTTAGTTGTAGCTGGAATTACAATAGTAGTCGTTTCTTTAAAGTCTCTGTCTATGTTATTACACTATTTTGTTAATGTTCCCAGTCAGTTGCGTACATATAGAAACTACATAATATAGTTGATAACGAATAAAATTAATAGGTTAATATATACAGTTATTAATATTTATTCATTGCTATATCAACCACACCTAAACGTGTACATAACCTCCTGTAACAAATATTTTTGTATCTAATCAAATTACATTTTTTCAAAAAACAAAATTATCAACCGTTAAGTCAATTACACTCAGTAATTTAATTAATTAAACCGAGAGTATTTCAAACATAAAACACAGTGTTTCTATAATATTAGTATAAATAATTCGACCAAGCAGCTGAACCGCTGACGTGAGTTGAGCAAATTTCCAAAATTAAGTTTATAGGCCTAATGTTTTAGGGTTTCAAACAACAATTTGTGAAATAGGTCTCTTCACGACGGTGCTGAATAGCTGCAAAATGGTTCGCACGTCATTCCGAATATTGGGAGTACACTTCAACACAACAAAACATTGATTGCTTCGCACGGCAACCCCCGTATTTGGAGTGTCTTCAACACACAAAGCATTGCGTGCTTCGCACTCCAACCCCCGTATTGGGAGTATCTTCATACACAATGTATTGCGTGCTTCGCACGCCAACCCCACGGTAGGATCCACCGCATGGCTTTGAACCGAGTAGGCCCTACTGCTATGGTATTTTACGTTTTGATCGATTTTAGGGGAACCAAGTGAACCATAAGGTCACGTAAAATACAAAATGTGCAGAATAACATCCTACATTTATATATTTAGAAAAAACTAAAACAAATTCATTCTCGTAGGAAAAATCTAAAAAAATAGTTACTTCCGCTCAAAAAATGTGCTTCCGGTTGTTGGATTTTTTTGGCTAACGAACTCGTCCGAGCGACGTAGACAACCAACATGTGTAACAAATTTGAACCAAATCGGTCTTAAAATGCGGCCGCTAGAGTGCGAACACGTATATACATAAAGTAAATTTAAATGGTGGTTAGATATGATAATAATAAGTATAACAATAAATTGATGAATCTGCTCGTGTACCACCACACATGATACAAAAAGTTACAAACGAATATTATTCCAGGTTAGCACACTGCCAAGCTGTAGAAGGGCAGCATTTTGAACATTTACTTTATAAAGGAATTCTGTCAAAATTAGTTAAATACTTTATTTAAATTTAGTTTTTTAAATACTTCATGAATAAAAAATGTAAAAATGGATAGTGCAGTGCGTTCTACCTAATTTTATTGTGAACAAAATTTTCCCAAAACTGCAACTTTGAATGCTAATAACTCTACAACGAAGGCATCTATCAAAAAACGGTTTGCGCCATTGTTTTTCTTTTGAAATTTCACATTGAGGTGATGTGTCATATGACCATCATCTCATTTAAAATAATAAAGTTGAATCCAATATGGCGGAACCAAGATGGCGGACAAAAATTTTAAAACCACCAAAAAGTAGGATTTTTAAAACTGTACAGGTTAGCATAAGTTTCTACCTCCAAGAACGTCCCAGTTGCGCAATATAAAGCCGTTTCCATACTTAAAAATCACCCTGTACATATATAGGCCTATATATATATGATTTTTAAAGACACCCCAAAACGTGTTCTGGGGACCATGATAGGTACTCATTTGCTACTCCCGACCTTGGGTCTTACCATAAGGGCCACTGCAATAGCTCATTTTTCCTGTGGAAATTCGCTAATAAACGTGTGCTTACAACTGTAGCTTACGTCAGATACAGTGCTGACGTCACACACCCAGTCATTCAATGAGCAATCCTATAGCTTGACGTAAGCATCAGTTATAGAAAACACCTTTAGTCTAGCTCAGAAACATTTATAAATGACGTCAAAACAATATAGAATTAACGTTTAAAAACTGAAAAAACGTAGAATTTTGTAAAACATCCCAATAGTTTTCCCAATCAATTAATGAACGAGTGTGAATTAAAAGGGTTCGAATTCGCCTGGGCTAAAATTGGCCTCTGCTCGACGTGCTAAATATAACCTAGCCAATAGAATCTCGTGTCGGAGCCCAAACACACGGCCGTCTATATCTGAAGTCGGGTTAGTTTGTTCCCAGTCAAGAGGTCGTGGATTTATTCCTAATTTCAAAGATATTTTTGTTTTGTTTTTTTCGGAAAATTTACCGAGTGATTGTCAGTGCGAAGTGTTACGTGGGTTTACAATAAGGTAAATACAATTTGCGTAGGCCTTCCAAGACGGCCCGCCCTAGTGTCCACGTCAAACGGTTGTCACGTAATATCACGGCACAGTAATTGTGGTTAATTAACATTTATTACGTGCATTGACGGAGTCAATCTCTTGGACATTTGTTTATTATTGTGTTTGCTAATTTCATAGAAAAACTAATTCTAAGACAAACAGTAATCGGTTCCCTCAGAACATTGTCTAATTCTGCATCGTTTAGTTTATATTTTGTAACTGTTGATTTTGTTTCATTCATTTTGTATCATTTATTGCATTGCAGAGGCGTTTATAATTTACACATTTTCTTAGTTATTTGGCATAGAAAAGGCATTCGTATCCTTGCACTGCCTCTTTGAAAATACACATTTAACACTTTAACGTTCACCCAATACAGTGAAACAATAATCCCGTCAGAATAATAGAAGATGTGTTGATTTTCTGCCATCTGTAGACACTCGTATCTCTGTGTTGAGTCATCTCTGTGTATAGTAGAATATTTTCTGGATTTTTATTTATATTCAACCAATGCGTATAAAATATACCATTACAATTACATTAATAAACCACTTTAAAACTGATCAAATCATTTATTTAAATAAATTATAGCTACCACAACCAGTTTTTTTATATTAAACAAAAAACATTTATTGAATTTAATTGATTTTTTCTACAGATGGAACTAGTAACAACCCCTCCGTAGAATTCCCCCTCCTCCAATCACCGGATGTATCAGTTACGTCATAATAATAAATAATGTGTACAATTTCCACACAAAAATATAGATTATACTATGTGAAATGATAGTTGTGTTAATAAAATGGCGTACAATTAAGGAGAAGGGGTGGTAATCAGAAAAATTACAATATTTTATAAAAAAATCTGCATATTTAACATTATCCTCTTAGAAATAAACTAGTAGCCTTTCGTTAAATATTTCCACACCAAGCCTAGTAAAGTTTCAAATTTAGTCCGATAAATTATAAATCTGTGCTGAAAATGAAAAAGATGAAAATATTTTATGTTCATTAATCTACTCATTCAGACGATAGCAATTCTTGTTCCACTACTGACAGTAACGATATGCTAGTAAAAAATAACAATTTCAAATGAATAATTGTACACATAATATTTTTAAACACTTACTCTTCCAAAATAAAATCGTGCATAACCCGTATGAACAATCCTTTTCAGATTTCAGATTTATTTCACCGTAAGACGTGTCTGTAGTCCACGGCCTCGATAGAAAGTTGCGACACCAAAAGTTACGAATTCGATTCGAAGTGAAGTGAATAATAAGAATGTTAACAAATAAATTGGTGGTATTGGAAAAGTGAAAAGTGAAGTTAAAAAAAGGTTTCATCATGTTTAAGAAGAAATTCCCTTCACTATCCAGTCTCGGGGTAAGGATAGTTTAAGTTTATTTTATTTTACAAAATGTGTTAAATTTACTACATGCTATTAATATAAGAAAATCTTCAATTTCCTGAAAAATATTATTATCATATTTTTTAAAGAAAATAAGACCTGTTACACTCGACCCATCTTGAAAACGGTTGGTCAGAGGAGGGTACAACTTCGTTTCTGTATGTTTCAGACCATTTGGAGACGGTACACAAAATTAATTAATTTATGACCTACATGTGTTCCAAAATATATCCCGGATTGATAAGTGGTAGTACATATTTTTCAAAATTGCTGATTTTTCTGTGAAAGGGTCCTATATTATGATTTTTCAGATACACTTTTCTTTGTTTTTCGATCCGATTTTAGTTTAGTCGTTTTTGGGTATGGATTTGCAATTTGTGAGTTATATCGTTCAAAAGGAAATTCAATTTACTATAATTTGCTGCAAAGGTATTTTAGGTACAGTTCCCGGAATAAGGAACAAAATTCATAAAAAACTCCAGTTAAATGATTTCTTTCGTGTTCCACGTAAATAATTGCGCAATTTCTACCATTCATAAGCCCAAGTACAATTTGTGAGTTAAATCATTAGAAAGGCAATTCAATTTACTATAATCCTGTGCAAAAATATTTTAGGTACAGTTCCCGGAATAATGAACAAAATTCATAGGACACTCCCGTTAAATGATTTCCTTCATTATCCACGTAAGATAATTGCCCAATTTCTACTACTCATAAGACCAAGTACAAATTGTGATTTAAATCATTCAAAAGGCAATTCAATTTACTATAATCCTGTGCAAAGGTATTTTAGGTACAGTTCCCGGAATAAGGAACAAAATTCATATGAAACTCTTGTTAAACCATTTCTTTCACTATCCACGTAAGATAATTGACCAATTTCTACTAATCATAAGCCCAAGTACAATTTGTGATTTAAATCATTCAATAGGCAATTTAATTTACCATAATCCTGTGCAAAGGTATTTTAGGTACAGTTTCCGGAACATGGAACAAAATTCATACAAAATTCCCAGTATTTAATAGTAGTTATTCCCGGATAAGACAATTCGGCTATAGTGATGCGGCAGTGCTGCTTACGCTTTTAACCCGATTTTTGTGTGTAAAAATATTTGAAGAAAGTTCAAATGAAAATTTCCCCAAGTTATACAGTTGACGTTATCCACGAAAATTATATGTATTACGAATGTTACTCTTAGGAATAACAACATAAATCTCTTTTTTAACTTAATTCCTGCGATTCTTTAAATAGAACGTGGTGCCACGACTACGTCCGATCCTCCTACCACTCCATCCTCAATTTGGCCTAGTCGTTTTCTTCATGAGGGTTTTCATGCCTTGCAATAGTTTTTCACGAGAATGTGGACCAACCCCATTCACGTACAATATGCGAGTGTAATGGCTAGCCCGTGATTGCAGTTTATTACCGTTGGAATACCCACAGTTGAGTAGGTTCGAATTTAACTATTCTCTCGTCTTAATTAGGCTAACTGACAAGAAGTAAAAGAATTAGCAAAAAGGTCTGGGCGATTCGAAGGATATTACAGAGACGAACAGATAAGATTTATTTTAAATCTTCAAATGCTTATTAACGTTTTTTTCAAAATTTTTATTACTGAATTCCCCATTTTCGAACCTATGCTCGACAAACATTTACCATTTCCTCTCTTCCTTACCTTTCCTAAGTTGGACGCTGTACAAGGCCCCCGTTTTAGACTAGTTACACACACATAGATTTCCAATTATTGTGACGAGAAGAAATGAATGGTGTAGTTACACACACGTCGATCCTGAAACGGCACGGCACGATCGACATGTAGCGGTCATCCGGTCATGAATACAGTGGCGTATGTGATCAAATGCACGTCATCACACACATCGTTTGTACGTCCGCATATCTAGTAGCGTTTCTACTGCCATCAGGGAAGGCAGTGTTGAGTTTTAGGTCAGTCAGTTTGTGTCAGTTCTTTGCTACAGTGCTGCAGTCATAAACTTTTGGTGAATTTTTTTAGTTATTTGGTTTTTTAAGTTTATACAGTAGTTGTTTTTTAAGTTCAATCTGTGTTTTGTTCTGTTTGTGTGAAGTTCTGTGTATTCTATTAAACAATGGTTGAAACTATTGACAATGAACTCCTTATTTCATTAGTACAAGCTAGGCCAGTTCTTTGAGACAAAACATTAAATAATTATTAATCTACTATACTCATGCAAGATGACAAGCCAACTGAAACAAATTATCGTGAAAAAAGGTTCGTCCACGATACAAATCGATGAACGCTACTTAGCATCAATAAAAGTTCGTACGACCAAAATCGATGTGTGTCTAACTAGCCTTAGGGTATAGGCATAGTGGAGCAGCGATACAAGCTTCTATAAGCGCGACAGAGCAAAGAGAGCTGTGAGGAAAGAGATTACAATAGGAGAGACAACTACTTCCACATTTTTCTGCTGTCTTTTGTCGTGTTCACTAGTGCACCCGTGTTGTTTTTTTTTTTTTTAGTCTCTCCCTCACAATGAGGAAATTAACGGAAAATTCTTCATTTGACAAGGAAGGATTTGATTTCGATGTGGAGCAAATTCCATCTTTCCACAGTTCTGTGGGCTACCTTGACACCGAAAGATCAAGAGAAAATAATAGGTCGATAAATAATGCGGCATTTGTAAGAGAAACATTCAAAATGTTTGTGTGCCAAAATAAAATTGAATTGAATTACAATGTTAAAAAAGAATTATGTAAAATACAAGAGTAAACATTAATTTTTTAATGTAATAATTAGGATCATTTAACAAATGAGAAATTTTCTTTAAAATATTGCAACACTTTTAAGTTTCTCTATTACTTACATGTAGAAAGTTTTTAACGATTAATTTTTATTTTTACGAATTAATACTAAACAATAATAATTACTTCACTAGAAATGTCTGTTATGAAATTAAATTGGTAATGAGAGGATGTCTCTCATTTTTGTTGTTAGTAATAATTAAATTATATATTATTTTAATTATTTAGAGTAATGTACTATTATTTTTGTTATTAACAAAATGTTGAATTTTATTGAGATACATCCTCTGATTTTTAAATTGAATTTCTATATATTAAATAATGCATTTAATAATAAATCTCATTTATAAATGTACTATTATAAGTTACTTTAAGTTAGTTGATTTCTTGTAGTACCATTTTTTGATAAACATTTCACGAATAAACAGTCTTACATCCATTTTAATTTAGACAAAACCGAAACCGTCAGCGATAATAGCGACAAAAACAAGTATTTTGTTTGCATCATTCGCTCTTATAGCTGGTCGTAACGATCTTTGTAGAATTGCTCTATCCCCGCACTATGCGATGTTATATTGAAGTGCTTGTGTTTGTATTCGTAGCTCCTCTCTTCCCAAGTATCGCCGCTTGCTCCACTATGCTGTTACTTTTTATTGACTTTCGTGATATTGAATAAGCCGAATTATTGCAGGTCTACACGTAGTGTAATTTTATTGGTACCTATTATTAGAATTAATTATCCTTTTTACCCTGGCCTCCTTCCAAATCAAACTGCTTGATGTGACATATGACATTCAGGCTGGGCTTACACTTTGGAAGTCGACATCTGATGTTACACAAATCGCTGACAATTGTATTGACACTTTCATCTGATTAAATTAGTCTTTAATGTTAGAACATCATAATACAAGCCTTATAAATCTTGTAATAAATTAAGAACAGTTCAAACAACGACACATCTTTTTAATAGTAATCCTTATGTCTACAGTTCTTTGTTCTTTGTTTAAAACCCTGAATTTATAAACAAAACAACGGCTACAAAAAGATGATGCAATGTTGTGAATCGTAGCCTACTGAAAAGAGAATTCGTTAAAGTTCGTTTCAAATATAAGACATTTTTAAACTACAGGTTTAAACCCTTACTTGTATACCCTGATAAGGATGACCTTTTAAAGACCATAATTCATACACATACGTTTGTGGTAAGACGTCGGAAGTAAAACAAACAGTGTGTTACTTGGCTTAAAGCTTATAGGAAATGACTGATCGTTGGCATTCGATTGTTTTGCAAAATTTTAATACGAATCACCTACTTCCTTTGAGGTTGTTACTTGAATATTATATTCAAGTAAAACCTCCAATGGGCGTTAGCAATCGTCACACATAGTTGCGCAATGCCTTAACTTACGGGGTGCCACGGTAACTAGAACTCTTGTTCTAGTTACCATGCGGGGTGCGACACATTTCTCTGTAGAGTTAAATTTTTTTTGATAAAGACAGTCAGTACTAACATTTTGGGACCCAGTATACCAGGAAATGTTTGATATAGGTGTTTAAATGATCCATTAATATTCAACTTTTGTTTGAATCATTCAAATATATTGTACTAGCTGGCCCGACCCAGCTGTGCACGGATAGACA
>JAGFPH010000251.1:485394-516917 GCA_018207615.1 Philaenus spumarius | reverse complement strand
CCCCCCCCCCCCAACCCCCTAAAATTTCGATTTTATTAAAACCATTTCTTAGCGAGTACCTAGGGCCCTAGAGGAAGCTACATACCAAATTTCATTCCAATCCGTTCGGTAGGTTTAGAGAAATCGTAATTTAGTAACTTTGACCCCCCCAAAACCCCATTATTTTTCGGAAACCCTTTCTTAATGCGCGTCTAGAGCCTATAAAGAGTATTAGTGCCAAATTTCATGTTTGTAGGCCTCGTGGTTTTGGAGAAACTGTGATGAGTCAATGAGTCAATGGTATTTGGCTTTTATAAGTATAGATTATTGATATTAAAACCAATAAAATGTTTGTCATATAATATACTGCTTGCACTATATTTTTCAAATAAGTATATCTGTGGATGGTTTTTAAATTATGTAGTTTGCTATGTTTAACTGGAAAAGAATCGAAACATTAAATCGAGTTAGAAATAACTATGTTGAACTTTCATCTAAAATATTACGTTTCTAACCATTATTAAAATATTCTTATTTCCAGTTACTTAGACTTACGCTATCGTCCCTCAACTGTGAATATTTCACTTACAAACTACACACTGGTAAAACTAAGGGTTGGATCTAAGCAGGTTATTAATGTTTAACCCCTTGTAGCCATGGCAACCTTTATATCCTCCGTTGCCAACGGCAGTTCCAGGCTACTAGACATATCACTTACACAACACAACATGGGGAGACTTTTTGTTCTGTGTCTGGCTGGAGGTTTCTATGAATGGGTTCAATGGTAAACACTAACAGTGGGAACTAGTAGTTTAAGCGACAGATTAAATAAATCACACAGAATATGATTACGTATTATAAAAGTTATAAGTACTAGTAATAATAAAACTACTTTAACAGTAACTGATCAAAATCTTCATTAGCCAAAAATAAATTAAAGAAGGTTTACATAAACCATCATACAATCTGTAAAATTATCATGCAATGACATAAAACATATTTAATAATTACAATGCTTTTTATATGGAAACTTTTCCGCCCGCTAAATCATATGTTGGTAAAGTCATACATAGTCTACTGCTGAAACAACAAATGCGTCATTGAACTTCCGAGTGTGTGTACTCTTGGCATAACCTTGTTTGTTTTTACTTTCTCACTATACTACGGTATAGAGAAAGTAAGTTATAGTGATCGCAAAAAAATCGATGTTGAGATTTTTGTGAAAATATCCGTTTTGGGACCCCCTGAGTCCCAAAGTGGTTTTTACAAAATGTCTGTCTGTCGGTGTATACAAAGCTAGAGAGAAAAGTAGTCTATCGATTTCAAACAAATTTTCACCAGACATGTTAATTAGGCCTGTATAGATGCACGAAAAAAGCTTTGAACATTTTGAAAAACAACCCCTTTTTTGGTAAAAAAAAAACCCAAAATCCGTTATTATTTCTTATAAAAAAACGGCTCTAACGATTTTGATAAAATTTGGCTTATTTCTAGCACTTAATGTACCCTACCATATATACAAAAAAACCGTATCTTTCTAAAAATTCTCGTTAGCTAATAATAATAATAACTAATTTTAGTGGTTTTTTGGCCGAAAATTGGGTTGTTTTTAAAGAAAATTCAAAACATTTTTTCGTGCATCTATACAGGCCTAATTGACGTCTTTGGTGCAAATTTGTTCGAAATCGATCGAATGAGTTTCTCTCTAGCTAATAATAATAATATTTATTAGTTAATCTCCTACTTTAATGTCACCTCTCCTACCCATCCTACAATTATGAAGTCACAATGAATCTGTTTAATAACTTGAATATGTTTGTTAGAAAGTATGTGCCAGTTCCTGGTACCGTTTATTTGTAAATATGAATGTTAATTTTTACTTTCTCCACCCTATACGTAGTATATGGAGAAAGTATTGTTTTCGTAAAAATGTTCGAATTTGAATTTTCAGTTGAATTATCTGTTTTGGTGCTCCCAGAACCCCAAAAAATTGTTTAGTGCAATTATCTGTGTTGGTGCTCCCTGAACCCAAAAATATTTTTAGTGGAATTTTTTGTTTTGGTGCTCCCTGAACCCAAAAAAAGTGTTTTTAACGTGGTGTCTGTCTGTCAGTGTGTCAGTATGTATACACGACCAGAGGGGACACTATTGGTCCGATTTTCATGAAATTTGGTATGTAGGTACTAAACCCTAATATCTCCAGGCGTTTTTTTCATTTTTTGGAATTTTTAATTTTTAAGGGTAATTTACCCCTAAAAACCCATAAAAAACGACAAAAATGCAAATTTCTCAAAAACGGCTCTAACGATTTTGATCAAATTTTCAGTATTTATAGTGCTTAAGATGCCAAACAAAATGACACCACCAGCTTTTATCAAAACTTCGGCGTTTTATAATTATGGGGAAATGTTTAAAAATAATCAAGTTTGTGTTGTCAATCTAGCATCGCGGCAGCGGCCGCACAGGGTAGCACCACGGTAGCGAGCACGGCCAGTAATTCAAAGGTCGCGCGATCGAATCTAGCCTAGGACAATAATTTTTTTATACGATTGACGTAGGTAGAATATTATTTTTTTCTTTTGTTCTAAAAAGTAGTAAAAAATAAAATGATTAAAAACAATATTATTTTGATTACAGTAAGTTGGGAGAAAGTTTGTGTCAGTTAACTGATACCGTTTATTTAATAAAGTTTCTTCCGTAGTAAAATGCAAATTATTTACTACAACTGTAGCTGGAGCTTGTTGTGTGTCTAACGGGAATAAAGTATCTTGATCGCCCTCAAGCAAATTACCGCCCTCGTGCTGGAACATTTCCTTTCTGAGCGACTAAGTGATACTTTTCTCCCTTAAGACACAATAACTATATAATGTTACATTTATCTTTCTTTGTTATGTTTCTATAAAAATGTTCAACTTGGTTTAAATTGAGCTGAATTATGAAATAACCGCTCCTGGCACTCGGCCTCGTCCTGGCCAGGCGAGGGTGTGTGGAAAGGGTGTAAGTGAAGAAAAAAATTGTTTTCCATACAGCTTTCTAATGTGATTCATCCTTTAAACGAACTAGTGGATGTTTACCTCACCCTTAACACGTTCACTGCTACGCAAATTTCGTATTTGGTATGATAGGAGCTGACCTTTTATTTTTTATATTTATAGCCTAAATGAGTAGAAATTACTTTATTTTTATTTGTAACCTTTCTACATTATAATCACTAATATTTTAAAGTGGACGCACATGTGAGTCAATAGCACATAGGCTCAAAATTGGCGTGCAAAGCACGCATTGCTCTGCATATTGAAAATCATCCCAATAAGGGGGTTGGCGTGCGAAGCACGCAATGCACTGTGCGTCGGCTTATCATAGTGTTCAGTGTCAAGCTCACATTTGCGTCCTTAGCAGTGAACGTGTTAAACAGAGATGTACCGGGTACTGATGTTTTTAGTCAGGTTAGTAGCGGTTTGCTCAAGTACCAGCATTCGCGCTGGTATCTGTATATGCGAACACCTTGATCTAATTTTGTACGTAATGTTACATTGTTGAAGTGTAAACTTCTATAGGCGCACCACGTCCAAAAAAATTGTATACATGTGTGTATAGCAGAGTATATAGTTTTCTTGTTGCTGGGGGTGAATCGGATTTTACCGTCACGCGTTTCACCATGCATTTTGTGAAACGCTCTATTTTGTGACACGCTCCTAAAGTGAAACGCTCTATTCCATCTGTTTGAAAAAGTTTTGATTTTTCCAATATTCGAACCACATTGTCCAGCACCATATACTAGCGCCTTAGCCGGTTAGGACAAGATCGCATTGCAAATTTGGTATATTTGAGTTGGGTATATAAGTGTAATAGATTGTCCTACGCCATAGGCATAATCTGTTAATGTTAATACAATGCACAGTTTAATTAGTAATACCTCTGAAATGGACATTGTGCTTCCTCATTTCATAAGTTCAGTTAAATAATTAACATTGTGCTTCCTCATTTCGTAAGTTGTGTTAAAAAATTAACATTGTGCTTCATCATTTCGTAACTTGTGTTCTCCCGTATGGTCTTAAGCACACAATTACATTTTTTTATTTATGTTTGAAGCTCTATTAATTACAAAATAATGAAGCCATAATTTACTTTAAATATCTCTCATACATTAAGTTCAATTTGTATTTGCTTTCCGTCTGGCCATTTTTTACTTTGATTTTTAATGATATTGTCTAGAAAACCATATTACGGCTGTTGTGTTTTTACATCGTCATTAATGGACTGCTGTTAATAAAAAAACTTCCCTTGTTTCTCACTTTCACACATTAATCTTAATAGATAAATAAATCAAACATGTTTTTTATTCAAAAAAGGTATTGTTATGAAAATTTTCTTGAATCTAATTTGTTCACTAAATCTTTTTCAAAATATGACTATGACCTTTGTCTAGAGTCTAGAAAATAGTTACATCCATAATTATTAAAATTACAATTGAAACTTAGTGAAAAGTAATTTACAATTACAGTTGGCTAATGAAATTATATGTGCAAATAAAGTAGTCATTACATGTGCAAATAAAGTAGTCATTACAGCAGATTAATGAAATTGTGTGTGCAAAGAAAATAGGGAATAAAGCAAACTAATCAATTTCGATAAAAGTAGACGAATGTAACTGAAGTTCAATTAAACCAGTTGAATGAGTGCGCAACTGAAGCAATTGTGTGAAACTGTAGTTCTTTCTTGTATAATGGCAAAGTCTTGAACTCGTTAAAAGTTACTTTTACAACAACTGTTTTAACCTCAAAAGCTAAGTTAATTAAAACTGAATTTGAGGTTGGATGGGAAATACCTTTGCTTGCAATAACAGAGTGAGGTTTCCTGTAATTCTTAAATTAAATAATACAAAAATGTCTATAAAATACCTGGAACATTGCAGAAATGTCATGTTCTTTCTGCCCACATTAATCTATATATCTAATTTCGTAAGCCCAAATTTTGCAATGAAATTGTGAGCGAATGGGAGGTTGTAGAAAGCTGGGAGAGGTCTGGCAGTTGTTCATTTTAATGGTCTAGACATGAAATTTTGTCGAAAAATATTTATTTTTCTTAATTGAGTACCGAAAATTTGTTATGGAATAAAATAATTCCCATTTAAATAGCATGGGAATATATAGGTGTAAATCAGGTGATTTTAGTGTTAAAAAAAGGTAATTGTATACAATAATTCCCATTTAAATAGCATGGGAATATATAGGTGTGAATCAGGCGATTGTATATACATTGGAAAATTCAGCTATCATAACAACACCTGAATGTGCAGTTTTGTGAAGTGTTTTGTTATCGTAGCTTTGTTTTTGTTCAAAGTGAGAATTAAACAGCTGTTCGTATAAAAAACTTAGCAACACATCATGTTTGTTTACTTTCATTACCATAGCAACATTACTTAGAAAATTTGAAGAGTATTACCTTTTTGAGGTTACATTGACAAACTAAAAACAAACACAAACAAAAATCAACGAAAAATGCTAACTATATTTTAATTCAATTCAAACATTGGTTGTTACAAACCTATTATATATAAAACAGCTAATTTGGATCAAAAACTGAACATAATCATTCACAGATATGTCAAGTCTTATATATATTATCATCCGTTCAGCCGCTATTCACCCGAGAAGGAGCTCCGGTATACAATCCTTCAAATTTCCCATGTTAATCTTATGGAGATAATGTTTAATGAGTTTGAGTCAGCTGCCAAATAAAACAGCTGATTTATGCTCGGTCACCTATGTACAAACGAGCCAAAGATTAACGAGATTCTTTAGCGAATTTTCCACCTGCGAGCGAAGCGAAGCAGCCATCTGAGGCCGAAGGCCGAGCCGGGGTTGGGACGCAGAGCGTCCAGGGGCAGAGCCCTTAGTTTCTTATGAATATTATTGTTTAGTCTGTGTATTTATTTTTCAAATGTGTCCACTACCATTGACGAAAGAACACTATAGTGTTGTTTCTTCAATGCCACTACTCAAAATAACTCAATAGTTATTATATTGTGTTTTATAATAGTTGATATTTTCACGTAACACTAAAAAGCAACATATTGTCCTACACTAAAAGTTAATTTTGAAATTCCAATTCAGCCTATATAACAGTAAAAATAATGTATTCCACGCTTATAAATTATAATCAACGAACTATCGGTTCCCCAAGTGAAATAAAATCTCCCCTACTTATTAGAAGTGTGTCAAAGATTTGATCAAGTCAGGCCAGCTGACGCTCTACGCCCGGCGGACCATAACACATGCGATAAAGTCTTGCTTTGGGGTGCACAGTTCCTATTGTTAGAATTATTATCGAATCTGTTTTCATTCGAACTTTAGTATAGAGAATGCATGGAATTAGAAAATCTGTAACTGGAAGGGGACTGAGTCATCAAACGATCCATAAACTGTTGGAACTTCATTAGTAGTTTAATGGCCCTCTGCAAAGTGCTTAATATGGGGGGGGGGTTCGCTCCAATCAAGTTCCAAGTCTCATTCTATAGTGAACGTACTTTCGGTTCTATATCGATGTAAAGAAAGAACAGTACGGATTATTTTGATTGAAAACAACGCAATCTATACTTACTGACATGTAATCACATTGTTCGTTACAACCACAGCCACGGTGTTATACACTTTTTAGTGTTTAGTATTATATTTTGTACCCACATCCTTATATTTCTCAAATATGTTTTTTGTCGCTAAGCGATATCTCCCTTAATTCTTCATCAAAATTAATTATTCAAGCATCATTTTAAAGCTTATGTTCCCCGCTATTGACGAAAAATATACAAACAACTTTGTTTCGAATTCTTGTTTTCGTTACAAAAATTGATTTTAAAACTTTTATATTAATCTTCACATACAATAGTAATAAAAGGCGTCATCTATTAACAATCTGTTTAACTAACATGACAGCTGTTAGTTTGATTGTTTACATTCCATATGCAAGTACAGTAAAACCTCTCTAATCCGAACCTCTCATATCCGAAACCTCCGATATCCGGCGTAGTAAAAAATAATAAATATATCTATCAAAAATGAATATTTTCGACTAAATACTGCAGTAGCGAATGATGTTTTTGAGGTGGGCTGTAAAAAGTAAAACAAAGGAATTCCGTCGGGACTCCCATAAAAATCATAAATCACGGGTAACGTAAGTCCCAACAAGTTTTACCCGATTTCAAACAAATAAAATTATTACTTTAAAGTTTAAATACTTTTGTTACCGATCTATAAAATGTGTTATTTTTCTTCACAGTAGACACCCTAATTCTATAGACACGATAACAAATGAATCAATAAGTGTTTGACCTTGAGCCTACTCTAGACTTCTTGTGTACAAATAACAGCCTACGCATGAATAAAAATAAAACAAGAAGCGTTTACTTAAGAAAGGAAACAATTGCCTAAAACATTTTACTGGGGAAAATTTCTACTTACATAAAATTAATAATGTTTTAAATTTTCCCTACTGATATTTATTGTTAAATGCTGAATTGAGTTAAAATACAGAGAATGCGATTGCAAATACCGGAAATTACATTCACGGAGTCTATACGAGAACGGGCAGTTCTGACAACTGAGTATTTCTTGGTATCGGTAATCGGTATCGAGTTTCGGCTATCGATTCTCGATACCGATACAAAAGCTAAAGTATCGGTGGTATCGAAAATCGGTATCAAGAATCGACCCATCCCTAATTTCAACCAATTTACCCATATTAAAAAAAACCTCTCTCAAATCCGGATTTTTTTGATATCCGGATCGCCCGGCGCCACATTGATCCGGATATAAGAGGTTTTACTGTATTATAAACTGTTATTTATAAACCAATGTAAATAAATAAACGTAATTAACTGAACTAAATCAACTTATTAAATCAGGTAAGTACTCCTAACTTGCGAAATATTCGCACGGGTCAGCTAGTTAGTATTTATTTTTGCTGTTTTTGTAAATCACGGCTACGAATTTTTACAAACTCGTGGATAACACAAGTATAATACAGCTCTAGGTGGTAACTATTACTTGCTCTCGTTATGGGTAGAGTGCAACCAGGATTCAGCTGAGCTGTACTGAAGCCAAATTGAGTAAATACAGTAGAGTATACTAAATACTATAAACTTAGGCCTAACTGTCTTTGATGATAATCCCAAATTCAGATGAGTTACATTTTTATTAAAAGTGTAATGGTAGTAAACAGATATTGTATAACAAGTAATGCGTTAATGCAAAAATTAGATTTTTGGTAAATTTTAAGCCACTTTTTGAGAAAAAAAAACAGCACAAATATCAACTCCTATAAAAGCGAGTGTGCGTACGTACGTGCGTGAGTAACAATATAATATAACAGCTGATTTCACCAATCATCTGTAATACTAAAACAAACCTAGCGTAGATTATACTTTGGGGTTATGTTTACAACTTCAATCAATATAAGTCTTGTGAAGTTTATTTTCTTAAAATATGAATTAAATAACTAATGAATTCTATAATATGCTATGCAATTTGCTTTGAGGTTAAAAAATGAATATAAATAAAATCTTTTATTATCGATACAAGTTTATTCAATACCATTTATACAAATTTATAAACCCATTCGTTTATATTTGGAAATATTCGTACATCTTCGTATAACATAATTATAAACAAATTCCAATATTAATTTCTTTATTATAATATTAATAACTTCTAAATGATTTGATCTAGCAATATGAAGTTAGAAAGTAATTAAAGGATAGTATTTGTATCTTTATTTAGATATACAATAATGAATATAAATACAAAATTTTAACAAATAGCCTACAGTTTTATAATAATTATAATTGTATACATTTACCGAGTTAAAAATCCCCGTCAGAGTAATAGGCCTAGATAAAGCCTGTTGTTTTTAAATAGTATTTTTGTAAATGATGTATTTCTGATGTGTATCTAATTAATTTGCCTGTGATTTTTCACGGAGGATTACTAGTGTACAAATAAACTGAAGTAACAGTAGTTTGGCTCTAAGAGCAGTGAACAATTAGTTAAACAGTTTTAACATGCTTAGTATAAATCTTTGTTATATAGAAAACATAATCTTAGAATACAGTATTTTACACACAAAATCTAATCTTCGATGTGATTGGTTTAGCTGTGGTAAAATTTCTTCCTTACTTATTAAGACACTATGAATGTTGAGACTTCCAAGACTAGTAAGCCGATTTTCAGACATAGTATTGAGTGAATCTGTACTTTGGGTGGGTGGAAAACAGAGTGTGTTACCGTGTTAGTTCTTACAGAAAAAGTTGCACTTATTTTAAACTGTTTTTGTCGCTCATTTCATATAGAATAGTTTATACTGTCGAGGAAGCCTCAACCCCTTGTGAGTGCGCTTATGGTTATGCTAATTAATTATTTTACTTGTGTTTGTTAATACTTCACTCTATGTGTTTAACAATTTGGAATATGCTACTTAAGGTTAGGCGAGTAGCGATCGACCTGCTCAAGTTTACTTTAAGTCTTTGCTTTTAATTCGAAAATTATTTATTTATTTGCATCATAATTTTTGTTACCAAAACGTTAAAAACACTCAATGAAAAGTTATTTATATGCAGAGAGAATTTGAATTGTTGTCTTTATATGGGCTCGTTCGAGGCAATGAAGTCCCTTCACCAATGAATCTTTTATTTTGCTGTCATTATATCTATAACAAAGTTGTGCAAGGATAAGTTAAGTTTAGTTAATTAAAAAGTTGCAATGTCTTGGAACTTGGCTCTTCGAAAGTTGGATCAGTTCTCGGTCAATATTACATTCTGTAAGAGCTTTGAGGTCAAACTAAACAAGTTTAAACTGAATTACAGCTAAAAACGGAAACATCTGCTCTTTATAACACACTCTTTTAGAGATAATATGTTTTAGAAAAAAATTACGTGGATTTGTATATTTTAGTGAACTATGATGAACAATGATTCCCGGTATTTTTTAAATGTGATTCTAAGGTACTAATATTTTAACACTTATAATACAAATGTGAGTATTTCAGATATTTATACACTATGTTTTTATTTAACGTTCAACTAGACTGCACATTACCTCTTTTTTACAGATTGTCCGACTGTGTTAATAGTTAAATAATAACAGTCTCATGCCATTTCTTTAAATTATATATGATTAGGGTAATCAATTTTGATTGGGAGCTATGGTCAGGGGCATGAATGTTGTACAAAACGTTTTTATTACTAAGTGCGTTTAACCTGTAGTATTTTACAGCTGAAAAAACAATGGTAAAATTCATAAACAGTTAGGATTAGATAAAAAGCCCAAAAATAAATTAAATAAAGCAGTCGCGGGACTGCCGACACAAGTGAAATCTGTAGCCTAATGAATATAAATCGTTGGTCATGTTGGTTTAATATGAAATGTGATTATTTTAACACTACTAAGTAAACCATTTTAACACAACTTACGAAATGAGGAAGCCCAATGTCCATTTCAGAAGTACTACCAAGTAAACTATTTTAACACAACTTACAAAATTAGAAAGCTCAATTTCCATTTCATTGGTAGCATGCATGCATTTTATATCGTGATTCGATTGTGGTACCGTACGAATACCCACGCAAAAAGTGCCGAACGGGCCATAAGAAGTTTTTAATTTAAAAAAAACTTAGATTATTTGTTTACACTTTGTTCCTTCCTTTAAACACGATTTAAAAATAAGAGTGGAAATGAAATTTCTATGTAACTCTGACAAACGTTTTTTAAACATGGATTTTAAACTATACTTTAATTCACTCAAAATGCATCCCAAATCGGCCATTTTTGGACTGATAGAATTCACTTTTAAAGTTGGTTTGGCAACTAATTATTTACCGGGAAACGTAGCTTAAGGTAATGACTTAAAATTGCAAGCTGAAGATAATGTAACCATACCTTTGTTTCTAGAACTACTGGTATTTACGAGGAATATAGCTGTAAAGCTCTCTAAGGTACTTTGTTGTATGGTTATGTAGGTTTACAGAGGGCAAAATATGTGACATATCACAAACAGTGCCAGGACCTTGACCTTCAACTCGGCAATAGACCTTATTTATCTGATAAATACGGTATCTAAACAATACGTTGGATCATCAAAACAAGGGCAGAACTTGTTGGTTTAAACTGTAAACCGTGGTGTAACGACAACATTTGGTTATGCTCCTTATGCAACTTAAATTAAAATGAAACAGTTTACCATTTTATTGCTCGCTGTCCTATCCTAGCCGATATAAGAAATATGTTTTTTTTTTCAATAGCAGTTTTAATCACGAGGAGTTTGAACGGGAGAAATTGGTAAAGGTTAGGTAAATTCATGAAGATTGCATGGAACTTTAGATGGTAATAATAAATTAATTTAATTTTTAATTGAAATCGAAAATAACAACGTGGTTAAGGGGGGATAATTATGATATCTTGATTTTTTGGGGGAAAAAGGATTACTATATATCTATTTATATATGTAAGTATTTTTAATTATATAACTGGTACTAGATTTATTAATTCTAATATATATTGAATATTTTGTGTGCGAACGCGATTGCCTGATTATATTAATGTACTGTATGTATGTTTTGATGAATGGATTGATGTAAATATAAGTGAACCATAGTTTAAGTTCTAATAATAAATGACTTTCTGTTCTAATATATATTGAATTTTTGTGTCTGATTATGTATGTATGTGTGCTTTGATGGATATATGGATTTAAAATAAGTAAATACAAGTAGATCAGTGTAAGTCCTAATAATAAGTGACTTTGCCAACCCAGCTGTATGACCATGCTGTACAGTGCTATGTAAATAAAAAAGTGTTATTTTTTATTTCCTTTAGTTGATTATATATGTACTTTTTATTTCTATTGCAGTATGTATGGATTACAATCATGTCAAAATAAATTACTTTTTCTATTCTATTCTATATTCTATTCTAATGAATGAGAGGTTTGATGATCGCGTTTCAACTCCCCAGGACAATGTAAACTACCACCGCTAAAAAACAAGTATTTCATTAAATTTATGAAATATTGATCCAGACTAACATTGAAATGCACAATGTCTAGCGATGAAGTTGTATCCTAACATTTGTCGTAGAGGGTGCATGGGGTGAGGTGGCACGTCTCATTAATTGGTAAGGGTCGCAGTCTGATTAGGTCAACACGTGACCTTGGCGAGGGGAACGGAGCAAACTATTGATTGCTAACAGTGAGATTTTATTTGTAATTTGTAGCCTCGCTGTCTCTAAGGGGAAGTGTTATAACAAAGGGAATTAATAAGGCGAGAACAATATAAAAATGGCGGCGGAATTGTGTAGTCATGGTTACGGCGAGTGTCACCAAGACGAATTGCTGGTAAAAACAGATTGTCAGGGGGAAAATGCGAGATGAAATTGTTTTCTCTTTTAGGAAACCATACATTCAAGGTGGTTTAGCTAAATCAACTACCTGTCGATCAGGTTTTGTGGGATACCATGTGTGGAGAGGCAGAAGCGACAAAAGTCGATATTGATCAAAGAAAAGTCCTACTTTCATCACAAAAAAAATTACAAAATACTCCGAGAGTAAAAATAACATAGGCGTCCAAAAATTTTGAGGGCAGTAAGTTGGATTTTACCGTCACGCATTTTTTCGTCTCGCTCTATTATAGTACACATGTGAATTTAGCAGAGTATATAGTTTACTTGGTAATACCTCTGAAATAGACATTGTGCCTCCTCATATTGTAAGTTGTGTTAAACTAGTTTACTTGGTAATACCTTTGAAATGGACATAGTGCATCCTCATTTCCTAAATCATGTTATTTTATCTTGTGACATTTAAAATTGAAATCAAACAAATTTTAAATAACATAAACAAGATTGGTTATATTCATTACAGTTTTCACTTCTGTCGGCAGTCCCTCGACTGCTTTTCTTTATTGATTATTTGTAAACGTCAGTGTTTTCCAAACAATCATGAAGGCAAACCATTTAGATTTACGTTTCTTTTATCTGTTTTTATACATAATAAGAGGGGAAACCAATGCATGCTCCACACGCCAACAATGCTGGGGCCTTCTATACACATAATCATGTTATGTTTTCTTCATAATAAAGGTGTTGAATTAATAATAACCCCAAAGCTAAGATGGTAAATAATGTTAAATGTTCAAATCAAATTATTTCGTATATTTTATAACAGCAGTTATAAGAAAGGTTAGAAGAACCAGCAAGGCTGAGGTCTACACTTTAATTAAAACCTAACCTAAAAGTTAGAAATATAAATAGTTGCTTCAAAGTGTGAAATCAGGTGTTAATGGAAATATTAGAGCAAACAGCTGTTTCATCTGATACTTTATTCAATTGGTTGGTATGTAGTTCATCAGTCTAGGCCTAACCTAAGAATTTTTTCTGACTAAATTTACAGAAATATTGAAATAAAATGTTTTTATCAAAATAAATTACAGCCTATGTTACTCAGGGATAGTGAAGCTTTTTATTAGTAAAACTATTTTTTCAATCGGTTCAGCAGTTCCAGAGATTACCTCCTACATACAAACAAATTTGACCTCTTTATAATATTAGTATAGACACGCCCATTGTTCACTTAAGTTTACTTACCATTAACGATAATGTGTGTGGATTATAATTAAATAAATTGTACAAAATTTTGTTGAAAACACGTTCCTGACCCTCTCAATTCAGATTAAATAATATTATATTCTATTAACATATCTGCCCAACTGTTTGTGCACTTATTTAGTACAGAAAAATGAAACAATTATGTAAGGAAAACGTGTCTAAACCTGTTTTTTTTTTTTTTTTTTTTTTTTTTCACTGTACTAAAACATTCTACTTTTAATGATCCATTGAAATATCTTGGAATGTTATTCAAATTGTATGAATTGCTATTACACCATTGCGAAACTTCACGTTCGTGCATTGTATTGTTACAACATGCGAACTATTCTTAATTAAAAACTTTAGTCCGATTTATTAAAGTGTTACACTTTAACAACAAACAGGCGCCGCCATTACAGTCTTACCAACCGAACCCCGCCCAGTGTCTTACATTCTGCACACACAGCAGTTTCCTAACTTAATTAGGTTAAACAATGGCCCCAGGGAATATTGATTTACAGATTCCGGTATTTTCTATTTATTTTAAAGTTGTGCAGTTCGCTTTACGAAATATAATTTTTAATTTAATTTTAAACAGGGTGTGAACAAAAGTATTGTTTATTGACGCATCCGTTGTTCACAAAAGTATTTATAACATAAGACTAAAGTATGGTGTGTATGCACGTTATAACTATGTACTAATTAATAAAATGGCAATCTATACTAATATTATAAAGAGGTAAAGTTTGTTTGTTTGTATGTAAGGGGTAATCTTTGGAACTCCTGATCCTATTGAAAAATTAGTTTTACTAAAAAAAAGCTACACTATCCCTAAGCAACATAGGCTATAATTAATTTTGATAAAAACATTTTTATTTAAGTATTTGTAAATTTAGTCGGACAAAATTCTTAGATTATGCCTATACTGATGAACCAAATTTCTTGAATGTATTTACATTTATTACCATACAAACCAATTGAAGAAAATAAAATATAAAACAGCGTTTTGCTCTAATATTTCCATTAACAGCTGATTTCAAACTTTGAAGATATTATTTGTATTTGTAACTTTTAGGTTAGGTTTTTATTAAAGTTTAGATTTGAACATTTAACATTATTTACCATCTTAACTTTGGGGTTATTAATAATCCTACACCTTTATTATAAAGAAAACATTAACATGATTGTCTGTATAGAAGGTCCGGACGGGGTTGGCGTGCGGAGCACGCAGGGGGTATCCCTAGTACTAAATAATTTGATTTCCACATTTAACATTATTTACCATGTTAGCTTTGGGGTTATTATTAATACTACACCTTTATTATAAAGAAAACATAACATGATTACGTGTATAGAAGGCTCCAACGTGGTTTTCCCTACGGGGGCGGAGCACGCAGGAGTTTCCCCTAGTGCATTATAAAATTATTGAAGACAATACATTGTTATTTCCAATACCGAATGTATATGCATTTGTTTTCTTCGGTAACTATGCCTAGTTACGGCCTATATAAGTCACAAAATAATATTTCAAAGGAATCTTGATTTATAAATATTTGTTTAAAATAATTGAATGGGCAGAAAAAAATTTTCCTTATTCAAGAACTCTGTAAATATGAGCTAACTGAAATAGCCACTCGGCTAGATACAAAGCTATTTTAATCATCGTATAAGTATGATAACTCAGAACAAGGATAGCGAGATGTAAGTGTACGCCGCCGGGCAAAGAACAAAGATCTCCCCTCCTTGTTTTATACAACATGTCTATTGTGTTGCATCTGGTTGGAACGTTTCTCACAATTAACTTTATACATTTCTTTACCACTTCACTTTTAGTACAAAACATAATTTCTTTGTAGATGCAAACGCATCGGATAAATTCCTCACACTATGTTGGAAGTTGTGCGCGAACTCCTTTCATCGAAACAAAACATAAGTCTTCTTTCCTGCTTTTGTATCTTTAAGAATTTCGCCCCTCAAATATCATTTTGCGAAGTGGCAACAACGCTACAGAGCTGTTTTATCATAATACTAGAAGTCAAGCAATGAAACATTTAAGAAGACCAAAATGCCAACCGAGAAATATTTCAAAATTCAATCCATTTGTAGGGTTGCAATCAACTCCTAAAAAAGCGAGTGTACGTTCGTACGAACGAAACAAAACAGCAACAATAACAGCTGATTTCACCCATCATCTGTAATATGCCTAAACAAAACCCAGCGTAGATTATACTTTAGGGTTATGTTTACAACTTCTACCATTATAATTTCTTGTGGAGTTGATTTTTTTTTTAATTTATACGTTAACCGTATATAAATACAACTTTTTATCATAAATATTTTTGTTTACATAAATTTAAAGAAGAAATACCTATTCGTTTAGCTTTGGAAACATTCGTATAACATACTCGATTATTAATTTCTTCACTATAATATTAAATAATTCTAAATAATAATAATAATTTGATCTATCAAAATGAAATAAAAATCTATTAGAAGATAATATTTGTATCTTTCTTTAAATATATAATAACGCATATAAACAAAAACATTTGACAAATAGGCCTATAGTTTTATAATCCTTATAATTGTACACATTTACCGAGTTAAAATTCTCCGTCAGCATAGTTAGGTAAGCCTAAATAAAGTCTGTTGTTTTTAAATAGTATTTTTTTTTTAATTATGTTTTTCTGATGAGTTTCTAATTAATTTGCTTGTGATTTTTCACGGGGCTTACCAGTGATTATAAATATTTACTGATGGTCATAAGAACCGATAAAATACTAAATAATATTTCGAAAAACAAACATTATTTAGTTATGACCGACAATTGGGTTTATTTCTGACGTTTTTAATATGAAAAATACATTTAAAAATAGTGTTACTTATTTTTATCATTTTGGTGCTTTGTTTCTGATTAGCATGTTTGTAATAACATAGTAAAGTTTTTAAATATATGGTACTGTAGAAGGCCTGTTACATATTTTGTAAATATGTATATATTATGTTGGTTGTGTTTATTTGTATGTACAAGAATATTATTATTATAATTGTTTTTATTGATTTATGTTAATATGCTAATCATTATGCATTTCTCTCTATTTTGCTTTTTCTCTAATTTAATATGGTTCTATTATAAACTGTGATTTTAAGTTGTGGGTTATTAATGTCGTTTTATGAAAATAGTAAACTGTTTAAAAAAATGATTGTGGAAATAAACAAACACCAGCTGACCCGTGTGAATATTTCGCAAGTTAGGAGTACTTACCTGATTTAATACGTTGATTTGGTTCAGTAAATTACGTTTATTTATGTACATTGATAACATTGATTTTACGTTTATCAACACTTTATAACGCTTTACATTGATTTAATTTGATTGGTTTGTGAGATAGATTACACTTGCATACAGAATGTAAACAATCTAAGTAATAGCTGTCATGTTAGTTAAACAGATTTTTAATAGATTTCACCTTTCATTAAGACACATATGAAGTATAATATACAAGTTCTTTTGGTCAATTTGTGTAACAAAATCATGAATTTTAAGCTGTTTGTCTATTTTTCTTCAATAACGGCGAACACAAGCTTTAAAATGATATTTGAATAATTAATTTTTATGAAGAATTAATTGAGTTATCACTTAGCGACAAAATCACCTTTGAGAAATAATATTTAGGGTTATTATTGCATTGATATCAAACATACTGAACGATTTTTATTAGTTTCCATCAACTGCTTTAAATTGAAACATTCTTCCGATTGAAAACATTTTAATATGTAGCGTTCCGCCAATCAACTAAAGGGCTGCAGTTTGTTTTTCTGTGCCTTGTGGTAAATCTTCATTTTATTAAATGGGAAAAATCCAACTGAAGAAAAGCATCTGATTCGTTGTGCGCCTTTGTGAAGTAAAGTTTACTTCTCTTATGATGATAAAATGTATTACCATTGCACGTTTCATAATAGTCCTACCTCAGCTCCATTACATTTCAATGAAATGACCGTTTACACATTTTAAGGCTCTTTTACGTATTGTCTTCTTCACTTTTGTTATTTTAATAAACGTGTTTGACGATCGTGCTGTAATCGATAGTGAAAGTGTGTCTGTAGTTAAATCACATCTAGAAATGCTGGTCAGTCTCATAAAAGGAAAATATTACCGGGTTAATAAGTTAATTCCTCAGTTGCTCAGTTAAATCGATACAAAAATAAACCTCCTGTTACGCTCTCTATGCTGCCTTATCACTACTTACGTTTCAAATGTCTAGTTTAAAGTTAAAATAATTGTAGGGATAGAGTAGTCTCAAGATCTTACGCAATAATTGGTGTATACTTTTCCAAAAAAGACTATTTTTATGTTACTTGCCGAAAATGGGTAAATTTTTGGAGGAAAGCTCCCATTGTTGTGCTACATTAAACGTAAAGTTGGAATTTTGGGCTATGGATAAGGGTATGTTAAAAAACGTACTTGGTGGAGTTTCGGGACGTTTTTGTAGGAGTTAGAATTTTTGGGGAGGTGGAATGGTTGGGATTATTAAATTGTTGGAGTTATAGGTTTAATTTTAATGTGGCTAATACTCAAGCCTGACTCAACCTAATGCGAAACTGACAAAATCATTACGAGACTTGCTTATGCTGATATTGTATTGCCATCCTTCCTTCTTTGTAACACAATATCAGTGAGAAACCTCTTTGAGTCATAGTCGAATATAAAACTCATAATAAACAAAGTTACCATAAACCAAACAAAAAACAGCAAACTTTGTATGTGTTAATGTGTGCCAGTCCCGAAAGCTGGGAAAGGAATTAGGTTGAAATATTCTGACTCTATTAATAGCCGGCTGCTTCTAGAGGTTAGCAGCTCGCTGTAGCGTGCATTTGTAAAATGTGGAATCCGGATTGTAATACGGACGATATTATTTGAATATCTTAGAACTGGAATGTTTTATTATTCTGGTTAAAGAAGGCGTAGTTTGCAATTGAGGTGGTTTAATACAACTCTGTTATCTTCAAAATAAAAGTAAGATAATGTAAAGTTTAAAACCAAAACATAAAATATACAATGTTTATGTTAAGCTATGTAAGTTAAGTGAAGAAATAAAATTTAAATATTATTCTTCTGCATACAACAACATTTCAAACACATTTTCCCCCTTTAAAATGTATTACATACAGATATAACAAATCGAGACATTCTCGTCCGTTCAAATAAGGCATTGTGGAAATTTAAGTTTTATAAAATCATTTCTAGATGGTTGACAGTTTTAAACATCAGTTGTAGTTACGCAATGAAAATTTATTCGACTATCTATTGTAATAAATATCGTTTGGAATTTAATTAAACTATCAAAATGCTAAATTACCCACTCGTGGCCACCTCCCATTAGCTCATCATTTTTTATGTCGCCTTAGTTATTCATCCATCCACTAACTTTCACTATATTCCCTTCGCCTTTTTCCCTTAAACAAAACCGTTCTGTCAAATATTTTACAAAGAGAATGAGTTATCTCTGTGACACATTAATAAGTAAAAAATGTTTAACAACCCAATTGAGTTACTTTAAACTAATTGCACTGGATCTACAAAACTCAGATAACCAGACGCATGAAACTCACAAAAAGCAATTGATATCAACTTGCTGGTCTCTGGAGAGGAATACTTTTATTTCAAGAGTATGAGTATGTGATGAAAACAAGAAAAAGCAAAACAACAAAGAATGCATTCTTTGATTCTAAAGAGAGTGAGTTACAGCTAGAGGTAATTTAAAATCCTTGAGAACATTAATCTTAACTGGAAAAGGATCATTCGAGATGTATACTTTAAAAGTTGTAACTATTAGTTTAAGAATTTGGTTACGGATAAAACGTAGGCCTACTTCGTTGTTCTTAAAACTAAATTTTATTTACATTTTATTGGAATGTTTATAGTATATGACTGATGATGGCTAAGGATAATAACCAGGTACGACCAAATTTCTTATCGAAGATTTGTCTAACAAAGACATCAACACATCTTTCCACAAGTTTTCTGTAAATTATAGTAACTTTATGACCATAAATAACAGTGTAATTTTCTCTTGGCCTTGGTGACAGATGAGATTTGTAACATTTTCGAACTTCTGCTTTTCTCAAAAGAACAGAAACCAAGTAAAGGAGAAAAAAAGTTTTTTAACTAGTTAGCCAAAGCAAAATTGTCCACTGAAAGACGCAGGATGTTGTTTCTTTTACAGCCTGACCAAGTAAAAATTAGACGAAAAATCTTAAAATTCAATCAAAATAAACAACTCAACTGCTTAGAAAGATTAGCTATAGTTATGCAATTAAACGTACAAAATTTAATGTTTTATTAACAAGATTAAATTACTTAAATTACTTAAAAGGTTAAACTTGTAATATTATATCCTTAATTCAAGAGTGTAGGAGATTCTGGCGCAAGATGCCATAAAAAATTGTGTGACACTCGTATTCCGCCAATATTAAAAATAATTCTTAAGATATAAAAATAAACTAATTGTTGTTTGAACTTCTTCTTCTATGAACAGTACTACAAACCGAAGGGGTCCCTGATCTTCACACACATTTGTCCCCACTACAGCATGTCCTCCTGTGAGCTGGATGTCTGACCTCTTCATATCTTCATCATCCTCCTCATACTTGGCTAACCTTTCACTAATCTTCCTGACACAAGTACTTTTGAAGAGTCTTTTAAATTGAAAGCTGGGTCTATTTCGTTTATCCGTCCGTTTTCCAAAGTAAGCTAGTGAGTTTTGGTTTTGAATGTCACAACAGTTTCTACCTGTGCAGGGTTGTCAACTCTACGTCCAACCCGTAATCTGGGTTTCTTTCCCATAGATAGTTGTTGAGTAGTTTCACATGTCCCCTGAAAAACACTTATTTTTATCGATTTGTGAAGTACTTAATAAAATCTTTAGATAAAGTACTTCCTCTACGAAATAAAAATTACCAAACAATTTGCGTGGAACTGAAATTATGACACGAGTCTCAACATGGAAATGGTCAAAGTGCACATTTTTTTCTTCCAATACAGTCCCAATTGATCTTGAGAGTAAGATTGCATATTAATTCATAAATCGTTGAAATGGACAAGAAACGGTAAATCCAACAATATGTAGATCGTGCTTGTTGTTTAATTCCATAAAAACCTATCATGTGGACTAAAACTTATATACTGTACGATATTTATTGCGTTGTACTTTGGTTGATACCATCTTTATTACAGAATTTCCATAGAAAAAATTAGCTATTGCAGTGACCCTTATGATGAGACCTAAGGTCGGTAGGGGCAAATGAGCACCCATCATGGTTCCCAGAACACGTTTTGGAGTGTCATTAGAAATTATATATAGTATATGTATGTATTCTCACTCTAGCCACCGTATTTTCCAATAAGTTCCAATATGGCACACATTTTGGATGTCTACGTCTCTTGGACGAGTTCGTTAGCAAAAACATCCAAAAACCAGAGGCACGTTTTTTGACCGAAAGTAATTATTTTTTTAGATTTTTCGTTGGAGAATAACCCTTTTTTAGAGTTTTATCTAACAAAATAAATGTAGGATATTATTCTGCACATTTTGTTTTTTGACAAGACCTAGCTCGCTGGGTTTTCCCCCAAAATCGATCAAAACGTAAAATACCATAAATGTACCCGTTCAAATCCACGTAGGGGGTTTTACCGTGTGGCATCTTCCGCTCCGAAGCCCAACGGCTAAGTTTGTACGCTGCGAGCGAAGCGAATCAGTCCATAAGCCGATGCCTCAAGGACGAGGGGCAAACTCGCAAAGCGAGTTTTTCCACTGCGAGTGGGACGAAGCAGCAAGTGAGCCTGTGATAGAGGCTGAGTTACAAACAAATCCTGCTAATATATTTCGTACACATTGGCAGCCATTCAGCGCCTTCGTAGGTAGAACAATTTCCCAAACAGTTGGTTGAAACTCTAAAACATATAAAGTTAATTTTGGAAATTTGCTCAACTCTCGTCAGCGGTTCAGCTGCGTGGTCGAATTATTTACATCATGGAACAAAATATAATACTCTTAGATAATCCTTAAAACCCTTCAGGAATACGGTTTCGACTGTATAGCGTCATCTTAACATCAAAGACATAAAGTTTGAGTTAGTCCTCCATGCACGAAGTCTTGATAAAACTTTATGTTTGCCAATACCTCTGTTTTACAAACCAGATAATCAGTTATTTATTAATTTGTACAAAAATCTAATAATTTACAAATTTGCAACTTTAAGACATCATGAAAGATAGATCTTATATCTGAAGGTGACTGTGTGCCGTCGAAAACGATAAACAGGTAGGATTTTAAGGATAACTTGGATGATGATGTCTGGCAATTATATTTATAATTGTATAATTTATCATGAACTCGTCCAATATTATTTAACAACCCTCTTTTATGATTAAGTGATACAATCTGTTTCTAAGTCACTGATGTAACCAGACTCTCTGACGTCACAAGTCGACCTTGAGGGAGGTATTCAGTTTGATCAGGTTATTTCTAGGCAGACATCTGGAAGGCAATGAATGTACTTTCCCCTCGACCGACGAGTGATTGGGCTATTTATGTCAGTGTGTCTGTGCATCCTGCGCCCCGTGCCACGTGACATTGCCCACCCCTTAGTCACCCTAATTCCTAATCCCATAAAAACGTCAGGGTATGACAACTTATTTTAGTTACGTGACTCATTTTCATAAGCTATTTGAAAACCAAATGTCAGTTTATTTAATGTAGTGTAGTATTAGTACTATTATACAAAATATTTAATTAAATCGGATGCGTTATGTGTACTCTATACTAATATTATAAAGAGGTAAAATTTGTTTGTTTGTATGTAGGGTGTAAACTCTGGAACTACTGAACCGATTGAAAAAGTAGTTTTACTAATAAAAAGCTTCACTATCCCTGAGTAACATAGCTATAATTCATTTTGATAAAAACATCTTTTATTTCAATAAAAATATGTAAATTTAGTCGGAACAAATTCTTAGGTTAGGCCTAAACTGATGAATTACCATAGCAACCAATTGAATAAAATAACAGATAAAATAGCTGTTTGCTCTAATATTTCCATTAACACCTGATTTCACATGTTGAAGCAATTATTTGTATTAACTTGTAGACCTGAGCCTTGCTAGTTCTTTTAGCCTTTATTATCAGTGCTGTTATAAAATAATTTGATCTGAACATTTGACATTATTTACCATCTTAGCTTTGGGGTTATTATTATTCCTACACCTTTATTTTAAAGAAAACATAACATGATTATGTGTATAGAAGGTTCCAACGGGGTTGGCGTGAGGAGCATGCAGGGGTTTCCCCTAGTCGTTTCATAACATTATTCATATGATGCAATCGTGTTTATACCTTGTACTGTCTCTTTTCTTCGGATTTATTTCTTGTTCTTGTCCTAGTTTCATATTTTCCTGCTTTATTTTCATCTTCTCTTTTTTCCACTATGTATATTTCTCTCCTTATCCTTTTTCTTTGTTTTCTACTTCTTTTCTGAATTTTCTTCCTCGCCTTTCCTCTTTCATAAACATTTTTTAAGCTCTTTTTTTTTAAAGTAAAAGCGACACAATAGTTGTCATTTTTAAAGATAAATAAATGTGATTTAATTTAAGGACAACTCAACAAAACACATGCACCTATGTTTTGTCTAGAACAAAAATTTGTTTCAATTTGAATTGAAAATAATAATAATCCAATTTATTACCTAGATTGAGGCAAAAGAGATCTTCAACCATTTTAAAATAGATAATTTGTATGATTTCTGATTTTGTTTTCTTTCTTTCAATAAATAAGTTTGAGTTTACCTCTTGTAAATGTGTTGCGTTAAGTTACGGGTTTCAATATTTTTCAATAAAATTGACACCAACAAATTATAAATTCCATCATTTTGAAAATATTTTTAATAAAATCATTATTATTGTACACTTGTAAACCATCACATGCCAAATCTGAAGAAAATTGTGTATCTACTATTTGCAATGAGCTTTTTTAGTAAAAACACAAGATGGAAATGAAACGTTTTAAGACTTATGTTTATACATATTCTAGTAAGCTCCCGTAAAAAGCACAGTCAGACTATAATTAGATATACATCAGAAATATATAATACAAAAAAATACTACTCATAAACAACAAAATTAATGTAGGCCTACCTAACTAGTCAGAGGAGATTTTTAACTAGGTAAATGTGTACAATTATAAGGATATTTGATATGATTTTATAAAACTGTAAGCCTATTTTTTGTCAAAATTTGGTAGTACTTATTACATATCAAAATAAAGATAAGAATATTAGACCTATCTTTTAATTGCTTTTCATTTCAAATTGATTTACCAAATTATTTAGAAGTTATTATTACTATAATGAAGAAAATAATAATCGAATATGTTTATATGTTATTCGAAGTTGTACGAATTGTTATCTTCTTTAAATTAGTATAAATGAATACAATGATGTTAAAAGGTCGTATTTATATTCATTTTATAACCTCAAAGTAAATCTTATAACGTATTGTAGCTATTATGAGTTCTATAACTCATATTTAAAAAATCAAACTTACAAGACATTGTATTTTTGATTGAGTTTTAAACATAACCCCAAAGTATAATCTACTATAAGTGTTGGTTAAAAGTATTGTAGATGATAGGTGAAATCAGCTGTTATATTATATTGTATTATTACTCACCTACGTACGGACGTACACTCGTTTTTATAGGAGTTGATCTTCCATTATTATCAATTGATTTTAACTCTATGAGAGTTCCATTATAGAAGAGCATTTTCATTAAAATACATAATTTATTTATTTAAAACCTCATTATATATAAAACACTGGTACATTAACATAATTCCTCATACTCTACTATAGAGAATCCTTGCAATTAGCATACTTGCCTATTACGGATAGCGTGATACCTAACCACCTAGACTACAGTCTATAAAATGGAGGCAAAGTACTGAATAAATCAATAGCGAGCTGTGTAATTTACTTTTCCCAACACAAAATGTACTTTTGCCACGAACCAAGCAGAAAAATCACCAAAGGAGGATTTTTTAAATTATTTGTTCTTTTCTTTTGTTATTAAGGGTAGTTAAGTATTGTTAAAACATGTATTGCATATTGGTATTATTTATTTGTATAAAATATTAAACTGTTGATGGTTACCAAAGTTATTTTCCATCATTTGTGTATTTAAAAACAATACACGAAAGTTCGTATAAACTCATTTCATCTAGTGGGTAAAACTGTGCCTGAAGGTTTAAACAAACTATATCTATACTAAACTAAACCACTAACACATCAAACCCCAGTACTTGTTTTTAAATGTTCGATTATCTCAAAACGTCACTTATTGTTTTAAAAACAAAATCAAAATACCAAACTTATTTAAAAACAACATTCATCTTCTATAATTAATTATTAAATAACTTCAAGCAATTACGTTTCAAATACTGTGTGTGTTTTTAATGTTTTGGCGAACATCTTTAACATTTATATATTTATATGTTTATAATCTTCACGTACTCATAACAAATTCGCGAGTTATAACATGTATTTACTAAAATGTGTACATAAAGTCAAGTTGGGAAGTAGATTTGTATTACCAATGAATACTTAATAAGTATTCATTGGTATTACTATTCTTAATTAATTATTATATATATATATATTTTTAAATATAGTGTAGTTGATCAGTTTTAGTTATGTATATACAAAAGATGTCAGAACATAGGTATGTATAAAGTTCGTTGAATGGTAGGATAAAAACAGAATGTACATTTCAAATACCATTATTGCCCTTCAAAGTACTCCCAACCAGAAACAACGCACTTCTGACAACGTTCCTCAAAACTGTTGGAGAAGTCTTCGAATCGTTTTCCGAATTTCCGTCACTTGGTTCTGAATCTCTTCGACGTCCGCAAACCGTGATCCCTTAAAGGCCTTCATAAGGCGTGGGATCAAAACAAATCAGCAGGTGCCAGATCTGAAGAGTACGGTGTGTGTTGCAAAACTGCCACGCCACGCTGAGTCAAAAATTGGCGTACAATGATGCTGTTTTGCGATGGTGCATTGTCGTGCAGTAACATCCAATTTCCGGTCTGGAACATTTGTGGCCTAACACGCTGAATGCGCTGCAACAAACATTTGAGAACCTCCAAGTAGAATTGGGCATTCACCGTTTGGCCAGCAGGAACTAATTCCTTGTGGATGATCCCTCCTTTATAAAAAATATGATCAACATGGTCTTCACTTTGGATTTTTCCACACGGCTTTTTATTTGTCGCGGGGCAGAAAGTGACCACCATTCCATTGATTGTCGTTTCGTTTCGGGGTAGTACTGGTAAAACCAAGTCTTGCCTCCTGTGACAATGGAACCCAGAAAAGCCGGATCCCGGTCACACATATCGATGAAATAGCCACTGGCCTCAAAACGTCTTGCTTTTAGATCATTTGTTAGGCTGTATGGTACAAATCGAGAAGAAATCTTGCGTTTGCCCAATTCTTCATGGACGATGTCCCCACTGTGTCTTTGCTCATACCAACTTCTTCTGCTATTAATCGCAGAGTCAATCGCCGATCTTTTGTTAGAATCGCTCGCACACGTTCAATTTTTTCCGGAGTTCTGCTTGGGGATGGTCATCCCGAACGCGGTTCGTCCTCCATTGATTCTTTGCCAGCCCGAAAGCGTGCAAACCAATCGTACACACATTTGCTACTCATAGCATCCTGCCCGTACCAACATCTCATGGGTTTCTGTCGCCGTTTTACTCAATTTGAAGCAGAACTTAATATTTCGGAATACTCTGTTGCAATGACTGTAAAAGTACTGCAATAGAAGCTTCGCGCAATTCCTGACAGATGACAGGTTCAGACATGTTCATGCCTTCGGACGCATGCACGCGCGCTGTTTCAAACGTTGAATACCGATATATTAGACCATTCACTGAACTTTTTAGACAGACCTCGTAAAATCAAGTTGGGAAGTAAATTTGTATTAATATTCTTAATTAATTATTATAATTGGCTTCTTTAAATATAGTTGATTAGTTTTAGTTACGTTATGTATAAACAAAATATGTGAGAACAATATATTTAGTGACACAATCTCCGATACAAGCCAAAAATAGCAGATACTCAAGTGTTTGGCTTAACCTATCTGGTTATGTCACATACATACTATGAGACGTAAAGGAAGTCATTGGCGAGAAACAAAGTTCACCCTAGAATAGACTTATTTAGCAACACTGTGTCATTCACCTAGCAACGTCTAGCCGAGCTTAACTACTAGGTCGTAAAAACAACAAAACATTTTGTGATTTTAGTCGAACTGGAAACGATTTCACCCTCCTTCGCTTTAAGGGAGGTAATTATTTTAGTTGATTATGTTTTTAACGATGCTGTAAAACTTTTATATAGCAGAAACTTATACATTTAATAGAAATTTATAAAAAAAATTGCTTTTATCTAAAATTATGCTTTTCATATTTATGAAAAAATTTAATATTTCTCATAATAGTAGGCCTACTTCGTTTTATTATTTTAAATTTATTATAACATGTATTCAATTTAAAAGTTTTATACGCCAGGGTTTCCACTAGTTTACAACAATGATAAATTAATACCTCTGAATGAAAAAACCAGAACGTATAACATTGTCTATAACGTGTGTTAGTTGGTCACACTTTCTGTTATTTTTGAATCAGTTGAATGAAATCGGTTATTTTTTTGAATCAGCTGTATGATATCAGTTATTTTTTAAGTGTAACCTTCTACAGGCGCACCACGTCCAAAAGATTTGTATGCATGTGTGCATAGCAGAGTATATAGTTTTCTTGTTGCTGGGGGTGAATCGGATTTTACCGTCACGCGTTTCACCATGCATTTTGTGAAACGCTCTATTTCGTTAAACACTCCTAATGTGATACGCTCCTAATGTCAAACGCTCTATTCCATCTGCTTGGAAAAAAATGTTGGTCTTGCTGAGATTCGAACCAGCAAAGTCCATCACTATAGACTATCGCCTTAGCCGGTTAGGCCACAATTTCATTGCAAATTTACTATATTTGAGTTGGGTATATAAGTGTAACAGATTGTCCTACGTCTTAGGCTTAATCTGTTCATGTTAATACAATGTATAGTTTAATTAGTAATACCTCTGAAATGGACTTTGTGCTTCCTCATTTCGTAAGTTGTGTTAATTAAAAATGTACACTTCTTCCATATGGTCTTAAGCACACAATTACATTTTTTATAGTTTTTTCCAACTAGCGTCTGTCTGCCCGTTTGTAAAAGAAACGTGTCGTCTAGTTAACGTTCATAAAAAGTTTTTAAAATTGTCTCCAAAAATTATATTATATTTATATAAAGACGTTTCAAAAAGGCGTAGTTTGTTCAGGAAAATAAATATGAGCCAAAATATTCGCAATGATAACAGATTTAAGGAATCTAAACTCATATGTTTTGTGAAAGTAGTAATTTGTGTGTGTAAAGCAGACGTTTTCAAAATATTTGCTACCTAATCATTGCAGTTATAGTTGAAATTTATATTTAAACAGCTTTGTGTAAAATTAAAATATTTAGTATGGTTGTTAAAATGTGAACTCGATATAAATACATTTATATTCCATGTTTTGTTCACAAATTATACACAACCACGAATCATAGATTTTGACCACGCCCAGTCAAGGCCGAACGTACCTTAATTGTTTTCGTTTAGTAGGTCATTCTAAACTTTCCTTATTTAAGCGATGGATATGCAATTAATTGCTTAAATTTACCTAAACAGTTTTATCAGTAGAAACAAACAGTTGAATTACTTACTTAAATACTTAAATTAAAGAATACTTTTAATAACTAACTCAATTATAATTAACTCGAATATTTTAATCTAAGTGAATTATCTAAAAATCAATAATTGCATTATTTTATTAGGATGAAATAAAAAAGTATTTTATTACAAGGTAAAAACTGAGAAACAATCAAATCGATAAATTTTGTCTTATTTAAAAAATTATATTGGGTACTCAGTTATTGAAAGGTTATGTTAAAGTGGTGTCTATGTGTACCGATTAAATTTGTTAGATTTGTTTGCGGTTAGAATACAATATTACAATATTGGAATATAATATTTGTTAGCTTAGGTCTGGTTAGGGTGAATTTGGTGAAAATATAATTATTGTGTGGCTGTCCCCCTACAAATTCATGTATAATTTGAATAGTGAACAAAGCTGTTTGCAAAATATGCAATACCTTATACATATATATATTTTACTATTTACCATAATATAGTTTATCTAACATAGGTTAATATATCCCTTAGTGGTTGTCAGATTGCAACCAACATGGCCGAATGGAAAGATCGTGCAAGGCTTTTATAGGCCATTGCACCCTTATTTAATAATTGAGTATTAATATCAATCTAAAGGGCCACAAGCTTTAGAAGAAAATACTGAAGTTTACAAATATTTTACATAATGTAACCATATAAATTAATAGTAAGCCTAAGTAATATATTTTTATCCATTTAAAATATGTGTCAATTTAAAATATATAGCTCAGCTGATGAAATAGTTTTTGTTGTTGGTACAATAATCAGCTGTTTAACATTTCTAAACTGGCTGATTCTATTCGTTCAAAGAAAATAGTTCAAAGGCATTTCATTGTAGAGATTAAACTTTAAACGTATTTACTGAAGGTGACAATAACATAGTCGTTGCCAAGCGTTTAAGTAAATTGTTGTGAGAATTTGTCTTTTTATATTTGTTAACTGTTTGGATTTTCTCAAAATTAATGGAAGACAAATACTTATATTCGTTTTTAATTAAATTTTTTCTGTACAGGAGTACATTATACAGTATAGTAATTGTACAATATTTTCCTAATTTTAAGCATAAATTGTAAATACAGTAGTTTAATAATATACAATAAAGAAATACTTAAACAATACCATTAAAACACACATCTCTTCGTGGTTCCCATCATCCTAAACTATGAAGTCTTTTTTATGTTGACAATTTTACACCAATTGTAGAACCATTTCATTATTTTAAAATTTAAAACAAAATTAAATGCTTCAGCAAAGTTATGTGTACATAAGGTAAACAAATTTCCCATAAATAATTTTTAAATATTAATATTTTCGATATATTAATATGAATATTGCGAAATAATAATTGGCCAAAAGTAAAACAAAATTGTCAGTATCCTTAAAAATGAATCATTAATGATAATTCAGAGGTAAAGTATTGCAAAATAATGGGTAATCCGATGGACGATCTAATGGGGTACCTTGTCAAAAGCACACGAGACAATACAGTATAGGCAATTAAATAACGATAATTCCTCATATTGTGTATATTGTGCTCCTAACACCTGTGTTCAAGAACCTGATTTTACTAATCGAATATGAAAGTCGACACTAACTGTTCTTGTCAACTGGTGAATTCTATCGCCTTGAATTAAATAAATTACATAATTTGCAGCAGCATACAAAAAGTTATAGGAAATGCAATTCATCTAAACAAATAGAGTAAATGATTTGCCTGGCCAATTAAGTTCACACCTGTACCTTGAGTACAACTACAAATCGATTATTGCCACGGTGCATCACGATTCAACATCTTTCGGTCAATACACCCTACGAAAATTCACGACTTGTCACGGAGACAGCCGATTCAACCATGTGTGCCAACTTGCAGAATATTATTAATGTAAGGGTTCTTTTGAGTACTGTAGTTAAAACGTGTTTTTTGTTGTGCACAAATGCCGATAACAATAAATACACAACTAAATTATGCAATAATTAAAATTCCGGGGTTTATAGATTGCAATAATAGAATGTTTATATAAGTGTATTAAATAAAACGAGTGTATGCCCTGATAAATATTTAGAATATTTTTACTTGATTTCAATAAGTAAATTCATTTGTTTTAATATATTTTATTAGATGTTTAATCTTAATTATAATTTATAAAAAATTGTTTACGCATAGCCAAGTCTGATCTAATAAACAACTGTACTTTATATAAAGCGGTCATTGTATTTTGGTATCATGGTATTTGATGAAATATGGAATATTTTCTGAGTGTTTACTTCAAAAGATACACTTTAAATACACATATAATATAAATTCAGTGAAAATCCATGCAGCTGATTTACAAAAACAAAATAATTCGACCACGCAGCTGAACCGTTGACGTGAGTTGAGCAAATTTCCAAAATTAAGTTTATAGGCCTATTTTTTAGGGTTTCAACCAACAATTTATGAAATAGGTCTATTCACGACGGTGCTGAATGGCTACAAAATGGTTCGCACGCCATTCAGCATATTGGGAGTATCTTGAATACACAATGCATTGCGTGCATCGCACCCCATTCCGCATATTGGGAACGCCAACCTCACGGTAGAATCCACCACATGGCTTTGAACCGGGGACTTCTATGGTATTTTACGTTTTGGTCGATTTTGGGGGGACCAAGCGAGCTATAAGGTCGCGTAAAAAAACAAAATGTGCAGAATAACATCCTACATTTATATTTGTAGAAAAACTCTAAAAAAAATAAATTCTCGTAGGAAATTCTCAAAAAATAGTTACTTTCCGGTTGTTGGATTTTTTTAGGTAACGAACTCGTCCGAGAGACGTAGACAACCAACATATGTACAAAATTTAAACCAAATCGGACTTAAAATGCGGCCGCTAGAGTGCGAACACACACATATATATATATATATATATATATATATATGATTTTTAATGACTCTCCAAAACGTGTTCTAGGGACCATGATCGGTGCTCATTTGCTACTCCCGACTTTGGGTCTTCAAATAAGGGCCACTGCAATAGCTCATTTTTCCTATGGAAATTCGCTA
>JAGFPH010000251.1:456413-485294 GCA_018207615.1 Philaenus spumarius | reverse complement strand
ACTCGTCCGAGCGACGTAGACAACCAACAAGTGTACCAAATTTGAACAAAATCAAACCGCTTGAGTGCGAACACACACATATATATATATATATATATATATATATATGATTTTTAATGACTCTCCAAAACGTGTTCTAGGGACCATGATCGGTGCTCATTTGCTACTCCCGACTTTGGGTCTTCAAATAAGGGCCACTGCAATAGCTCATTTTTCCTATGGAAATTCGCTAATAAAGGAAAACTATTCTACTGCCTTCTCTGTTATGGACAGCTAGATGTTTGGTAATATCTATATTTAGCATTCGTTTATTAACACGACTACATCTCTCTTAACGGTGTTAATCACAAATATTGCACACGAAATTGCCGTCCACATTATGTACTACAACTGAATACATAATCATAAATATAAAGCGAACAGAAAGATATAATTTGTTTTCTTAACTTCAATAAGAAATATGTTTGTATATGTATGTATTACCTACATAAGTAAATGTATTGTCAATTCTTTTTTAATATTATTTTGATATCTTGATTGTCGATAAGGTAGCATAAGCAACGAAATACATCCGCCCAAAAATTATATTTTAAGATTTACTTTATATTTTCCATTACAGAAAATAGATAGATTAATAATATACAACTTATACCTCTCTGAATTCAGGTTGTACAGAATACATTGCTAAAATTCGGAAAGTAGTAGGGGACATCAAAGGAAAAGTTTGAACTCATTATGTTCTGAAACAATTTTTTTCCCGTCCGTCCGCCATTTTGCTTTTTTATTATCAACTAGTGAACCCACCAATGCTTCGCTATTGCTTGATTTAATTTAAAGGGTAGTTATTCCATTTCATTACATTGACTTAAGTAATCGAATTTAAAAATAGTTTTATGCCACTTAAGAATATACTACACAAATTTAGATTTATAGTTCGTAAAACTTTATAGATAATACAGTAAACCTTTTGTCTGCTTTTACCGAATCTAAAAAAAAACTGATAGTTGTGAAGAATTGTAAAAATCCTGATTCTAAACTGGTTGCAAATAAACGTGTTTTGGTTCATTGTAGGCCTAACCAAAAATCATGTTAAGTTTTTGATCCAACACAGCTGTTTTATATAGGTACTGGGTGTTCCACGAAAAGGTCCCTATTTTTGAATTAATATATTAGATACACCGAACACTCTACAAACCTGAAACACAACAGTCCTAACACACACATATGTAAAAAAAAATACACCTGAGTATCAGTTAATTCTGACACATTAGGACAAAATGGCGGGATATCAAAGAAATAGTACCTTTTTTGTTAAAATAGTTTTATTTGCTTAAGTGTTACAACATAATTATTGAATTTTAACGATGCTACTAAGCACTAAACAACGTTAGAGAATTAAAGATATAAGTAACTCATAAATAAATTAAATCTATTTGATCCATAAACCTTATTCAAACTGATGTCCATCGATCGCAATGCACTGATGACAACGAAATAGAAAACAGTCATACGCTTTGCTGAACAACTCTCGAGGTATCAACAACAGTTCCTCTTCGATCAACCTCATTAGTTCATCGTCTGTCGCAATGTTATGACAATAAACCTTCTCCTTCAAAAGGCCCCACAGAAAAAAGTCACAAACAGTCAAGTCTGGAGACCTTGGGGGCCAGTCCATGAAGCTGCTGCCACGACCTATCCAACGGTTAGGAAGATTTTGGTCCAAAACTGCTTTGGCCACATTAGCATAATGCGGAGGAGCTCCATCCTGTTGGAAAAAAACGTCTTTCATCTCAGACTGAGAAAGATGAGGAACTATGTGATTGCTTAAAACTGATGCATACCTTTCTCCAGTCATTGTTTGTCGGGATATGTCATACGACAAAACACCATCCTTGGTAACAGCAGCCCAAACTGTTATACCTGTTGATTTTAATTTCTCTTCTTGTAATATATGTGGATTTTTTGTGTTATAGTAATGACAATTATGCCTGTTTACAGTTCCTGTTCGATAAAATGTCGCTTCATCTGAAAACACGATTCCTTCATGCCATTTGCTATCTACGTCAGTCTTTTCAATTATTTTCGAACAAAATTCCAATCGTCTGTCAGGATCATCTTCAAGCAGTCCGTGAACTAAATGAGTTTTATAATGTTTGATTTTGTTCTTTTTGGCATACCTTTGGACAGATGACTTCGGTATCCCTGTAGCAGATTCCACCTTTCTTACTGAATTAGGCGTATTTGGAGATTCCATGAAAGCAGCACATACGATTTCTTCATTTTCTATGTTGAAGGATCTATGGTATTTGTTTTGTATTGACCCCGTTTCTAGTAGGATAGTCTTCCACTTACGAATAGATTTCCTTGACGGTGGAACTACACCTGGGTACCTTTCCCTAAAACACCTTATTGCTTCATAATCATTTTCAAAGGCAATAGCCCAGTAACAACATTTCACTTTTTGCTCAGTTGAAAACGGCATGGTACATAAGACACTTTACAATGCAACTTAATAACAAATACCAATGTTTATTACCAAATATGTTCATTGTTGTGGATACACGCAGTCAGCTGATAGATTTAAAATAGTCAAAACAGCTGTAGCTTTTCCTATTCTAAATAAAAGTAGGTTTACCCTTAAAATACGATTGCTGATTTTGTTGTTTTTTTGTTTTTCCGCCATTTTGTTTGGATGAGTCAGAATTAACTGATACTCAGGGGTATTTCTTTTACATGTGTGTTAGTCACGACTGTAGAATTTCAAGTCTGTAGCGCGCTCTATACGTCTGTCGTATCAATTCAAAAATAGGGACCTCTTCGTGGGACACCCGGTATATTATGTAACAATCAATGTTTGAATTGAATTCAATACAATAAGGATTTTTTTTTCTTTAAGTTGGACAGTCTAACCTAAAAAAGCTGTTGGTTTTGAATAATAATAAACTGATTGTAAAATGCTGAGTAAAGTTGCTATGGTAATGAATGTAAACAAACATGACTTGTTGCTAAGCTTTTTATACGAACAGCTGCTTTTGTGCACTATGGTCTTGAGTCCTTACAAAAGAGGATGTTTAGTTTTTCCAAATTTAAAACTTTTTCGGGAAACTTTTCAACATTTTCTTTATATAAAAACCTAGTTCGGACTATTACGAACATTTTAAAACAAAAAATAGCCAAATTGGTCCAGCCGTTCTCAAATGATACGCTTACAAAGGAACAGCAATTCATTTTTATTATATAGATAGATATACAAAATATAGAATGGCCAGAGATTTAAAATTTTGAACATTGTTTTATAGGTTTAATTTGTAATTTTTCAAAACATCACATCCATTTTCATCTAACGGTTTATAAATGGTTGGCAATTTAAATATACATTCATTTCCTCATTACTATAGTACTAGAGGGATCCGCCCCATGATCGCTTCACTCGCCAACCCCCGCGAAGCAATATTGTATACTATGATATTTTCACGGGAATGATGATTGTTTAGGGTAGATTTTGTATTTTTATTTTTATATTAGGCCAATCGGAAGAAGTAATTTTAGACCAAAAGTTCCAGTAATTTACAATACGGCTGATTTTTTTTTTATAAGTACATTCAAGTATGTAGATAACCATAAAAAAAGTTTACCAGTCTATCGATTTCCCAAAGTCGAAAAAACATCGATTATCATTTTTTTTCGATTATCCTTAATATTTCGAGCTGGGATGAAGATATAGAAAAATAAAAATACCACCGTGTAGGGGAGGTATTTTTCAACAAGAAAGGTCATATGTATTTATTTCGTCTGAGCAATGGTTTGTCTGGAAAAAATTCGATAATGCAGGTATGTATTTTGCAGCAGGGGAAATCACTAAAAGGGGACATCTTATTCATATATGAAGCGCTGGCTCATTCTAAATTAGCCAAATTTTAATATATCGAATTGAAACTTGACATAGGAGTTAAAATATATATTTTAAACATTTATGCTGAGTCTCAGCTTGTTATCTCGAAAATTACCCGATCTAGGAGTCGATTTCGATTATCGATTTTAGGAGTACCGGACCCACGAACTAATTTCAATCTATTCCAGTTTCGACAATTTTTGGAATATAAAAATCAAATTTGTTTTACAAGTTGAGTACACCAGTATAAATATTTTTAGTAAGTATGAACGATTTTTTTCTTGTTATTTTTAAAAACGAGGGGCTTGAAAATAGTCTTCTGTTTTACCTATCTCGTTTTAACTATAACACTTTTAGATTCAACGACTCCATTTTCAACATTTTTGAACATATCGATTTAAAAATTGGTACAGAAGTTAAAAATAAAATTGTTTTTGCTATACTTATTTTAAAAACTATATTTTCAAAAATGACTAATCTGCAGCTGATCAACTCGAGCGTTTTGATGAAAAATCTAAAAAGGTCTAAAATTATACTTTTTTAATTTACTTGTGCTTTTAAAAGTAAATAATGAAAAAGGTTTATACTCCTTGAACTTGTTTGAATATATATATTTTACTTGTAAAAAAACTTTCAGGTTGATATTTTGAAAATTTTCTAAACTGGAGCTGTTTAAAATGAATTGGTGGGTCCGGTACTCCTAAAATCGAGAAACCCATTGATAAGTCAAGTGGCTCTAGATCAGGTCATTTTCAAGATAACAAGCTGAGACTCAGCATAAATGTTTAAAATATATATTTTAACTCCTATGTCAAGTTTCAATTCGATATATTAAAATTCGGCCAATTTAGAATGACCCTAAGCTTCATATATGAATAAGATGTCCCCTTTTAGTGATTTCCCCTGCTGCAAAATACATACCTGCATTATCGATTTTTTTCCAGACAAACCATTGCTCGGAGGTAATAAATACATATGACCTTTTTTATTGAAAAATACCTCCCTTACACGGTGGTATTTTTTATTTTCCTCTATCTTCATCCCAGGTCGAAATATTAAGGATAATCGGGAAAAAAATGATAATCGATTTTTTTTTCGACTTTGGGAAATCGATAGACTGGTAAACTTTTTGTTTATGTTAATGTACATACTTTAAGGTACTTATAAAAAAAAATCAGCCATATTGCAAATTACTGGTAGTTTTGACCTATACCGACTGGGCTATATAGAAAAGAGGCAATTTTGAAGTTATAAAATATGATAAAATTGTAATACTTTAAAGCTGTATTTCAAACTGGTCAAAAAGGCCTAGTAAAAAATAAATTTGGCATCATTTTAATAGCGATAGGTAATTAATTATGATATAGTAAGCCCTTTTGTTTTTGCTATTCTAACCTAAAATATACTCTTGGTTGTGAAGAATATATACCTGATTCTAAATTTGTCAATTTGGTTGCTATGGAAATTAATCTAAATGCTTTCACGAAACGTGTGTTGGTGCAGTATTATTATAGGCCTAACCTGAAAACTGTGTTAAGCTTATGATCCAAATCAGCTGTTTTCTTTGTATTTAACGCAAGCTTTTATTGGTTTTATGAGTTGTTTCAGTCTAGGCCTACTGACAATATTATTTTGTACTAAGCTGGACATCTGAATCAACAGTTGTATTTGTTATTACATTTAATACCTTCAAGAAAAATATGAGTTGGTTCATTAGTCTAGGCCTAACTTAAAATTATGTTTAATTTATTTTACCTGCCTTAACGGCAACATACACACATATTTATGTTTTTCTGCACATATTTGGCACAGTACGTTTTCAATAATAAGTTTCATCTTTCAATTTTGTAATTTTTTAGTTTTTCATAATGTTGCTTATTTATTGGTATTACAGCTGTTAGACGCTATGGGTTTAGCGCCCAACTTCATCCTGTGAATTTTGTTCGACTAAATTTACAAATATTGAAATAAATAAACGGTACCATTTAACTGCCACATACTTTCTCCCAGTTGAAACTTTATACCTTCCCAAGAGCAGCATAGGAGGTGGTTATTTAGAATAATTGCAAAAGTAGGACATACCATGGAAAATATTAGAGATGCATGTAACACACATCCATATTATATTATAATTATTATTATTAAAACTATTCGATCGATTTCGAACAAATTTGCATTAAACATGTATGTCAATTAGGCCTGTAAAGATGCACATAAAAAGGTTTTGAAAAATTTTGAAAAACAACCCCCTTTTTGGCCAAAAACCCCCAAAAATCTGTTTTGAATTTTTATAAAGATGCTAAAAGATCGTTAGAGCCGTTTTTGATAAATTTTATTTTTCTCGACTTTTGGCCATTTTTGGGGGGTTAAAATCAAAAATTTTAAAAAATGTGAAAATCGCCTGGAGATATTCCAGATCTACACCTACATATCAAATGTCATCAAAATCGGACCGTTGGTATGGTCTCTAGATCTGTACACATCCTAACAGACACACAGACTACGTATAGGGGGGGAGAAAGTAAAAATATTTTTATCAAAATGAATTCTAGCCTATGTTACACAGGGATAGTGTAGCTTTTTATTTTTTTTTAAATGTTTCAATTGGTTCAGTAGTTCCAGAGATTACCCCTACATATAAACAAACAAATTTTACCTCTTTATAATATTAGTATAGGTAGATAAGTTGTATTATGTTTTTTTTTCTATATAATTGGCAAAAATAATTTATGATAATTTGAAAAAGATACTGAAAGGTTAAAATCAGAATCTAAAGTCATCACTTACAAAAATATTTATGGATACGAAAAAGTTTTAGAAATAGTCTGTTTATACAAGATGTTAGTATATTATCTATTTTCCCGTCAGTTTGTATAACTCAATTAGTTTATAATAGTTTAAAATACAAAAAGAAGAATTTGTATTTAGCTACTTCATTACCTGTCAAATTTATACAATCACCTTTTTGTGAGTTGAAGAGATTTTACATAATTGATACAAACAAATATTGATATTCTAGTTTTACAATTATTATTGCAATACTTTAAAAGGCGAGATATAATTCGTAGATTCGTACGCTTTATAAATAAAATATATTTGATCAAAGGATTAAATTAATAAAAAAACGTATTAGTTAACTCACAAATCATTCTTTTAATGTTGTAAATCGTCGACATTTTGTTAGCTTTAAAGATAAGCTGGAACGCGTGTATATGCATATTTTAATTTTTATCGGGGAAAATTAAGGGTTACTGGGTGGAGAACGAAAGGTTTGCTGTAAGGGATACGTATGCCTTCTAGCGTTACTAGCAGTTAAACAAACATGTTCAAAAATTGTATTGTTTTATATACAGAAAATGACACTATCTTATTACCCGTACTACAATTACAAGTCTAGGCCCTGATTTAAACATATATATCGCGTATACTGTAGAAAGATAACGTTTTGACTATGTCTTTATAAGGGTAATCAGAATATGGTTATGTTAGTAATCTTACTTTATGTTACCCCTCTTTTAGACGGTGGAGCTTACTTCAAGTCTTTTAGTTTAAAAAACACCATGACATTCTCTTGAAATCATCCACCATTTTTATTTCCTGATCAAATTATTTTTAATTATGATGCTTATAAAATTTTGCAAAGCAATAACAATTTAAAAAAAATTTGACATACACATTTTAAAATCAAAACGTTTAAACCCACATAAACAGAATACTCAGGTAAAAGTTTTCCAAACTTTACTCACTATTACAAAAAAAAAAAAAATAAACGGTACCAGGAACTGGCACATACTTTCACACAAACATATTTAAATTATTAAACAGATTAATTGTGACTTCATAATTGTAGGTGCGGTCGGAGAGGTGATATTAAAGTAGGAGATTAACTAATAAATATTATTATTATTAGCTTGAGAGAAAATTGTTCGATCGATTTCGAACAAATTTGCACAAAACACGTCTATTAGACCTGTATAGATGCACGAAAACAGATTTTGAACATTTTTGAAAAACAACCCTCTTTTTGGTGGAAAACCCTCCAAAATGAGTTATTATTATTATTAGCTAAACAAGAATTTTTGAAAGATACGGTTTTCTGCATATGGTAGGGTACATTAAGGGCTACAAATAAGCCAAATTTGATCAAAATCGTTAGAACCGTTTTTTTTATAAAAAAAATTGGGTGTGCGTCGGACCACACGGTGGAAGTTATACTTCTTTGGCCATTCTCATACACCCACTCACGCACACAAACAGACAGGATATATAAATGAAATATAAGACATTTTTCAATATTATTCAATATATTTATCTTCAATATATTATACGTGACTTCATTATTATATTATACACCTATATTATCATTATCAGTAATTTCTTCTATAATCATTCTTTTATCTTGCTCATTTCCTGGTTGGTCATTAGAAATCGTCATTTTTTATAAAAGAAGAAGTACTCACTGTTTTATAGTTTTTCTTTGTTTTCTTTGTTTACGGAACACCACGTGCACATGCGGAGCAAGAATCTCGTGATTGGAACAGATTTGTTGATAAGAAAAATATGATTTCCTCAATCAATATGGACAAGAAATCATTGAAACGCCATCAATACTTCACCAAACTAATTTAAAATATATCAAAATATTATTCAAAAACCACCAAAAACTCAGACATAAATCAAAACTCAAACTATCAAAACACTGAGGCACATGACACATCAACGAATATAAGAAACCTACTGATGCTATCCGGCAACCACAATCATATACACAGGTCTGGACATGGACAGTGGAGGGGGTAAATCTTATTGAAGCCGGGATTAGTAATTCCTAGCTTAGCCACCAGCGGCGCTGCAAGACAGTAGTGTCGTCGAAATGAATCAGTGTATGTATATATTGTGGATTCGGTGACCCTACTGTCGATTAATCGATAGTTCTTAAAAATTTGTTCTTACTTTTCAGCGTGACGCGGTTTCTCGACCAACATCCCATCCCAAAGTGTCTAACGGGCGCAAAGAAGTATAACTTCAAAAATTATAACTGATTTTTGGGGGTGTTTTGGCCAAAAAGAGGGTTGTTTTTCAAATTTTTAAAACCCCTTTTTCGTGCACATCTATATAGGCCTAATTGACATGTTTGGTGCAAATTTGTTCGAAATCGATCGAATAGTTTTCCCTCTAGCTTTGTATACATACAGACAGACATTTTTTTAAAACCACTTTTTTGGATTCAGGGGTCCCAAAACGGATATTTCCACAAAAATCTGAACATCGATTTTTTTGGGATCACTATACTTTCTCTATACTATAGTAAAGTGAGAAAGTAAAAGTATTGTAATTTTGATCAGCAACAATCAATCTGTTTCATGTATTGAAAATTGTCAACAAATATAGCACTATGTCATGGCTGTAAAAATAAACAGTTTTCGATTTTACTATTCCATTTCAGAAGTACATTTGTCCCTCAGTTTTATAAATTACAGTAGGGAAATCCACTGAGGACTTTACATTGCAATCTACTTTCTTCTACCACACATACATTTTGACACCTTTGGAAAACTAAAATTATAACTATTAATAATCTCAAATCTAAGAGGGTAAATAACATTAAATTTCTGAATAAAGTTATTAAGTTTATAATTTAATAGTACTTATAATAAAGCGTTAAGAAAATTTAAGAAAGCAGTGGAGAGACTGTTACCAGAATTAAAAACTTTAATGAATATAAATCGTTGGTCATATTAGTTTAATCTGAAATTTGATTATTTTAACACTACCAAGTAAACTATTTTAACACAACTTACAAAACGAGGAAGCACAATGTCCATTTCAGAACAGCTTACGAAATGAGGAATCACAATGTCCATTTCAGAAGTATTACCAAGTAAACTATTTTAACACAACTTACGAAGTGAGGAAGCACAATGTCCATTTCAGAGGTATTACCACGTAAACTATTTAACACAACTTACGAAATAAGGAATCACAATGTCCAGTTCAGATGTATTACCAAGTAAACTATTTTGACACAACTTACGAAATGAGGAAACACAATGTCAATTTCATTGGCAGCATGCATGTATTTTTATATCGTGATTCGATTGTGGTACGGTACGTTGTGCCAGATTTAATTCGAATACCCACTCAAAAAGTGCCGAACGGGCCATAAGAAGTTGTCACTCAATAATCAGCTTGACATAATCCAGGATGACAGGGAACGAGGTACTGACACGTTAAAACTGATGCGAGTATCAAAAATGTAAGAATCGGTGGGTTCTAGTGAAGTACCTCCCCATTTCTGCAGACACAGCGATACATTCCACACAATCACCACAATGTTAGAAAGCAATCAGAGGAACTATTTGTGAAACCTGCAAGGTCCAAGTGTTCTTACACTCTTATCGTGTCAACCGGATTGGGTGTATTTCTACAAAAAACTTCACATACAAATTAGAGATACAAATTATCTCAATGCATGAAAATAATTCTTTAATAATCCCACTGAGTGTTAGAGGAAAAGCTGATTATTCTACTAACACTGAACATCTTCCACCGGCTAAATTACACAATATTTAAATGTAGTAATACAATTTGTTGCACTATTTATATTCCTTGATTATCTTTTAAATTACTTGTCAGTAATTTCAGCATTTTCTCCTAGACTTTGATACATATATATTTATATGCAATACACATCAATAAATTATTAAATGCACTATGTTTACATAGTTTCAGTAGGAAAACTAGTTTAAATTACCTATGTGAATTATTTTTTGTATATAAAAGCGGCCAATATCAATGTTTAAAAAGCCGGTTTTCATATCACTCCCACAGATTACGTTTGGTGATTTCGTATTTTATTTGTTTAAATTGCACCTGATATACATTTACAGAGATACTGAATATTAAATAATTCACTTTAAAATTTACTAGGGAAACCCCATGCGCGCTCCGCACGCCAACCCCGTTGGAACCTTCTATACACATAATCATGTTGTTTTCTTTATAATAAAGGTGTAGGAATAATAAAAACCCCAAAGCTAAAATGGTAAGTAATGTTAAATGTTCAAATCAAATTATTTCGTATATTTTATAACAGCAGTTATAATAAAAGGTAAAAGAACCAGCAAGGCACAGGTCTACACTATAATAAAACCTAAATGTTAGAAATACAAATAATTGCTTCAAAGTTTGAAATCAGCTGTTAATGGTATTGGAGCAAACTGCTGTTTTATCTGTTATTTTATTAAAGTGGTTACTAAGGTAATGCATGTAAATACATGTTTTGGTTCATCAGTCTAGGTCTAATCTAAGATTTTTTCCGACTAAATTTACAATTATTTCAATTTTAAAAATGTCTATCAATTGTAGCCTATGTTACTCGGGGATATTGTAGATTTTTATTAGTAAAACTATTTTTCAATCGGTTCAGTAGTTAAATAGATTATCCCCTACATACAACCAAACAAATTTTACCTCTTTATAATATTAGTATAGATTAGTTTAGATATTTAAATCCCTACTACTTATTGATTCCCGCATACAATGCAAATACTTTGATTATAACACTACTACTCTAGAGGTTAATCCACCTTTGTTGCAGTACAGAAAAGGGAATATACTCCTAATATTGGTTTATATTTTAAATAAATTAAAGAGTAATAAAACTTTATAGAACAAATCCGTTGGACTGAAACCAAAGTACGTTAAGACGTCCAAGTTTGCTATTTATTGCAGCCTGAATATTTCAACTTAATTTTCTTCCAAAGGTTTAACGGCAGACTTTACAAGTTCAATCAAAGTCTGAGCGGGTTTACGATACCAATCCAGAGTTGCCTTTGCCCAGATTGTATAAGCATGAGATTGGATGGGATTACTGTTAAATTCAATCATAACGCGAGATGAGCATCTTTAGACATCTTGTTTTAAATATAGAGTTTAATAAGCAGTAAGACATCATTGAATATCAATATTTTACCAATTAGTTTGATTTGTGGTTATGGGACATGCATATCCGTAACTAAACCGCCCGTGGTTTTTACCCATCACCTCTTCCGTGGAACTAGAAAGTGCTGTTTGCTTTAACATTCTTGCGTGTAGAGTGTCCTTACAAGCATCTCATATTATGGTAATCGACTGCCCTCATTTCAGAGGAAGAACAGAGTTCTCTGTTTCCTCCTACCCTCATGATCATAGTTGGGGTATTTTTCTCTTCGCTTACCTAGAACGATGCTCTTTTTTAGCTGAGTTTCAGATCATAATCGTACTAGTTTGCTCTGGAATCAGAATGTCCAAGGCCCAAAAAATAAAGTGGATGATCTTTCTATGATCAACTCGTCCTTGGATTCATTAATCCTGGCTTTTAGATTTATTGAACTCTTTGAACTTCTCTAATCATTTTTTCAATATTCGCCAAAAATATTAATTATACCCCAATCCTAAAGTGTTCCATAGCGTTTTTGTATAGAAAGGTTCAAATAACTAATATATGCCAGTAAAACATTGATTGCTGTAATATTTACAAAGTTATATCTCAAGACACAAAACATGTTCAGTACCGGTAACGAAAGAAACAAGTTGAACTTTATGCCTACATAAAAAGTAGTAAACATGTTTTGCTATTTTTTTTAATGTACAAAAGTCTTGTAATTTAGTTCTAAATAAAACTGTATAAAAATATATATCAATTTCAAATTTCTTTTTTTGAAAACTGAAAACGCCAGTATTTATGTTCTTACTACAAGACTGCTAACAAAACTAGGCCTAGTTTGAATAGTAATTTAGGAATATTATTAACCTTTATTATGCTTTATTCTTTATTATTCATATTATGCTTTGCCCAAAAATTAAATATTATTATAACAAAGTGTAGAGAATAAATCAAAGAATTGAACTGTATACTTGTAAATTCTTATTTTATAAACGTATTTGACTTAGTTTTACTTATACTACAAAACTATTTTTATCACAAAAGGATAATCTACTCGCGGATTCAACCTATGCATAGCCTTCCTGCCTCAACTCGGTGTATTGAATTCAACAAATATCTGCACTTCCCACGACTACGTATAGAATTGTAACAGTGAATATGGTTAACTTTACACAAAAAGATACATCTATACAAATATATCAAATTCTAACAGAAATCTCGAATGCAAAATATGCTTTTCATTGATTGAAAACTGTCCAATTGCAAGGGTTTACAGAAAACGTTATATTTTCAGAAGTATTTGAGCAGTCAAACACGTGGAGAGTTTTAATAGGTAAGTCACCTTATGGAACGTTAAATCTTTTTAAAGCAAAAGGCACAGATGGACTGAAATCTATTTTTTCCTTACAAGACAAACATACATGCTCTTCACCTGGAATCGAACCAAGAACATAGAGCTTTAGTCGGGTGCGCTACCCCTCAGCCCCAAAAATGCTGCCCATGACTTTAGACTATCAGTTGTTTGGAAAATTTATGCTTACCTAATTATCGAATACTATCTGCAAAGTTCCAGATATTTGTCCATTTTCATCGACATTCATTTCTTGCTTCTACATAACAAGTGTTTTCCTTACTGTTGCATTAACGTTTTTAACATTTTCATTCTTAATTTGTACTATAGTGTAATGTCAAAACGTAAATATTTAATCTTGGCTCTGACTAATGTTGAGACATTGGTATTGTTAGCTGGCTCTGTAAATATCCAAAAAACGTCTTGCTCCACCACATCCAATAACTATCCACCGTTCGAGACTTTTGTATCAGCCTTTATCTCGACGTCCATTCTAAAGCCTGCATGGTTCCTACACCAAAAGAACCTCACCCAAAGAAGAAGAGAATCCATTTCCATTTCTTTAAATTTAGTTTTTTCACTGTTATTTTACACCATATCTGAACCTATATCAGAAATTGTGAAATTGTGGAAGCAGGAAAATAGTATTTCAATTGTTAAAAACTAAATTAACAGCAGTTAAAAATTCATTTTTTATAGGGGGAGAAAATATTTAACATACTACCAGTAGATGTTCAAAAGAGAAACAATTTATCCCAGTTTTTAAAATCTGAGAAATTATGGCTGTATTCAGTGGAAAGTATTGAATTAGTTTTGAAGTGAGATATATATATGTTGATCTGAAATGATGTCATGCATGTGTGTGTGTAGATTAGGTCTTGTGTACATGTGTGTGTATGAAAGTGTGAATTTGTGTTCTTCATCCAGTTTTTTACTTTTTCACTATACTATATAGTATAGAGAAAGTATAGTGATCGCAAAAAAATCGATTTTGAGAGTTTGGCGGAAATATCCGTTTTGGGACCCCCTGAGTCCAAAAAAAGTGATTAAAAAAATGTATGTCTGTCTGTATGTGTATGTATACAAAGCTAGAGAGAAAACTATTCGTTCGATTTCGAACAAATCTGCACCAAACATGTCGATTAGGCCTGTATAAATGCACGAAAAAAGGTTTTGACAAATTTTGAAAAACAACATCCTTTTTGGATAAAAACCCCAAAAAAATCAGTTATTATTTTTTATAAAAAAAACGGCTCTAACAATTTTGATAAAATTTGGCTTATGTGTAGCCCTTAACTTACCCTACCATATGCAAAAAACCGTATCTTTCTAAAAATTCTCGTTTAGCGAGTAATAATAATAATAACTGATTTTGTGGGTTTTTTGAACGAAAAGGGGGTTGTTTTTCAAAAATGTTCAAAACATTTTTTCATGCATCTATACAGGCCTAATTGACGTGTTTTTGCAAATTTGTTTGAAATCGATTGAATAATTTTCTCTCTAGCTAATAATAATAATATTTAATAGTTAATCTCCTACTTTATATCACCTCTCCTACCTCCTACAATTTTGAAGTCGCAGTGAATCTGTTTAATAATTTAAATATGTTTGTGAGGAAGTATGTGCCAGTTCCTGGTACCGTTTATTAAGTTAGTTTTATTATATTGTTAAGGCATCGATCACTTTGTACATATTTTGAATGGTAATGGCACAGTCGCTGATTTCTTTTGTTCTTTTTCCTTTAAATTCTAGATTTAAAAATAATTATGGTAAATCCTACTCATGCACATGCGCCTAAGGATCACCTATTCTTCAAATGATAGTATGAATTTCAATGTAAAGAATATTTGTTTTGTTGTTTTTTCGATATTAAGTGTATGTGTTATTTTTATTTGTATTGTATTCTAAATTATTGTTATATTGTATCTTAATTGTGAAGAAATAAATATTATTATTATTATATTTTACAAAAAGAAATTTAGTACGTTTTGACAGAACAGAATGGATTTCTAAAAGTCTAAATGTATAACAAATTGTGAATTAAGAAATTGCAGATGCAGGAATAGTTGGAGTTATATCTTATTGAAGGTATTTAATTACTTGAACTGGACATAAGTGCAAAGGTCAGGAATGACGACTCCATGATAAATCAATATACATTATCTCATGCGCAACGCTCAGTCGGGAATCCACTCTATTAAATTATGCAGTAAAGCTAGTACTGTTGTTTTTATTCAACAGCATATTCGTTGTCACTTCAACATCATAGTGTTTGTTTAACTTTATTCATATTCCTAGCGTTTTATCTGTTTTCAAATAATTAAATTATACTTATTCTAAGCTTTAAAAACTTTGAGAATGTCACAGGAACCTTTCAATTACATACGGCAAACGAATAGTTATATCATTCTGTTGACATGAAAATCTGTATTACCGAAATATAAATACTTGAAAACTTATTATTATTTGAAATTAAATCAATAATACAACCTTTTATCATCAATATATTCGTTTATACAAAAAAAATTAAAGAAGAGATACCCATTCGTTTAACTTCGAAACATATATCTTCGTATAACATAATAACATATTCGATTATTAATTCTTCACTAAAATATCAATAACTTCTAAATCATTTTATCTATCAATATGGAAAGCAATTAAAAGGTAACATTTTTATCTGTCTTTAGGTACATAATAATGTATATAAGTACAAAATTTTAACAAATAGGCCTACAGTTTTGTAATCATTTTAATTGTACACATTTACCGAGTTAAAAATCCCCGTCAGCATAGTTACTTAGGCCTAGATAAAATCTGTTGTTTTTAAAAGTACTTTTTTAAATAATGAAAAAGTTAACCATCAATAGTTATAATACTCTAGTAACATTCGTCTGTATTTGTATGCTCTAACATGAGAATTAAACAAACTTTTCCAATTTCTTCCATTCAAATATTCTTTATAATCTTTTATAAGTGTTTCTCAATCCAACCATGTAATTCTAATCTCTTTAAATAAATATTGTACACACACCACCAAATAATATTGTTTTTAAATCAATAACTTATTAGTATAAAATTAAAATATTATAAACTTAGGCATGTTTAGTTTTACTTGCAATTTTATTCTGCCTGACTACCAATACAAACAGTGTCTAAAACAATATAATAGTCTTGAGTTTTCAAGATTAGCTAATTTTTTTAAATGAATAATTTACAACAATCCATTTGTCAGTTTTTGTTTTCTTAAGAAAATTATAACGCTCGAATCCTGCGTAAATTCACTCGACATTTTTTCCAAAACAAAATTTAAATTTCTCCAGGAGGACTCTAGAAATAAGCTTACTTAGGTCAAACTACCTTCATTTGTATATAATACTAGCTGACCCATGCGAATATTTCCCAAGTTATTAGTACTTACCTGATTAAATACATTGATTTAATTAAGTAAATTACGTTGATTTAATTTGATTGATTTGTGTGATAGATTACACTTGCATATACAATGTAAACAATCTAACTAACAGCTATCATGTTGGTTAAACAAATTGTTAATAGATGGCGCCTTTCATTAGGAACCAAATGAAGTACTGTATATTACAAAAGTTTTTTAATCAATTTTTGTAAATCAAACATGAGTTTTAAGCCGTTTGTCTATTTTTCGTCAATAGCGGTGAACATAATCTTTAAAATGATGCTTAAATAATTAATTTTGATGAAGAATTAAGAGAGATATCGCTTAGCGACAAAAAAACACATTTGAGAAATAATTTACAAGGATTAGAACAGATAACATGATGAATATACCGTATACAATTTATTATGCAATTGTTTTAAACTGAAAACGCTCTTTTAACAATCATTACACATTTTACAATACCATAAAAAATCTGTTTGCAATACATTTTAAATACAGATCACAATTTTTCATTGAAATTTCACACAACATATTTTCGTTGTATTTAAGTTTTGAGATTAATTTACTATTATTAATTTCTTTAAATCCTACTTCCTGGACCATTATTGTAAATTTTTTAAATTAACTTACTAACCTTCAAATGGTCCTATTAATTCCCCTCTACTGCTACTTGGTCTTACTAGTTTCGACACAACCTATGCCATTGACGAAGACGAAAATTCTAGACGATAATCACATAACACAAAGCACCACACAACACATAAAAGTATAAACACGTATCGTTCACCATTAAAGGGTCGTTAAATAATTAAAATGGGACATAGTTTTCCACACAAGTACTTGCGGGTCGTCTCAAACGCATACTGAACTGGAAAGAAACAGATAGCCCATCATTGCACTGTATGGTTGGTTGCATAGCTTGCCAGTGTATTTAAAATTTAATATAATGTCGACAATGACATAGGTTGTGTCGAAACTAGTAAGACCCAGTAGCAGTATATGGAAATTAATAGGACCATTTGAAGGTTAGTAAATTATCTAAAAAATTAATTTACTGTTCGCATATCTCGAGTAATACACTTCCACAACTGCACAGCTTTGCTGTTTCTATCATAGATGTCATTTGGCAGTGCTTCTTACATTCATTTTAATGTACTAATAACAATCTTAATTTAGACTACTTCAAGTCTGGGAGCAAACGTTTTGTCCTTCTATGGTCATATTTCTTTAGCAAAATTTACTCGTATTTTAGCTGAGATTGATTGTCTTTTTTATCTGTGATTTGTTAAACAAACATAAGACTAGTAAGTTTGTTTTCGGTTCATTTCCGTTCGTGTAATCACTTACATGTTTTAATCATATGAAGATTTTCTGTTTGAAGCGCTCAGTCACATATATATAACTTTCCGAACACTTGTTTCAATCTTTATACCATTGCCGATTTTGTGTGCCATAACCGCATCCTTCTTCTTCTTGTCACCACCAATATTAAAAGAAGTTTATTTTCTGTGCTTTGATGTATTTGAAGGTCACAGCCTATCAGAACAGAATAAACCAACGGCTGCCCCTGCATTTTGGTTTCCTACTATATGCGCTACAAAATGTGTCTCTAAATCACGTATACAGCCAGGCGCATGCAATTTAATCTTTGAATTTAGGGTAATTTAATTTGTTACAAAGCAATGTATGTATATGCAGATTATACATATATGTAATTTTAGACGGTAAGTAAAATCATGTTGTCAAAAACTGTCTATTGTATTATATATCAATGTAGTGGCTACATCTTCAACGTGTAGTAGATAATACTGAAATTTACCAATTACAATGTAGGCCTCAAAATAGTTAAAAAATAATATTAGATTATTAAGGCTCGGGGTCCTTAAATTCAAAATGACGAATTTGGCTACCAATTTCCATTTTAAAATAACCTAACCATACCTTCACTTTTAAGTATATTTTTGGGCTATTTTCGTAAAAAAACAAAGTTGTGTTTTTTTTTTTTTCTTTAAGTAAAATAGATTATGGGTGTTGATTGTTAAGGGTTTTTTGCAATATCTCTTTTTGTAACTGAGTAAAAAATTAATAAAGTTTACTATTTATGACATACGTTTATGAAATCAATAAAACGGTTTTTGAAAATGTATTCAGCAATCAACATCCGCATATGACAGTACTTCAAAAATAAACCAAATTTTTAAATTTATTCCACGTATTAACGGGGAAAAATGACTTATTCTGTAGCATTGCTCTTATGGGAATCATATTCAATATGGCGGGCAGGTATCCCCCCCCCCTTAAGAATATTTGCCTATTTAATATATATAGCTGATGAATGATTTTAACTTTCAGTGCTTGTTATAACACTTTAAAGTTAGTTGCATGTATACAATTTTTTAGTGGCATTTCTATTAACGGCTTATTTCATACTTGGATATAATTAAGCTGGTTTCTTTTACACATTTATTATTCGTATACTGCTTTCATATCTTAAACTATCTTAACTTAATAATTTATTTCGGCTGTCAAAAGTTATTTGCCATCTAAACTTTGATTTTATCACTAACCCTTTAATCAAATGAAATGATTAACTATGTGTTTGTGTGTATATGTAATGAAGTAGTAGGCCTACGGTTAGCGTGAGAAGTACGCTAGGATCGCTCCTCATATTTGTTTGATTTGTTATTCTCTTAAAGTAATTCGACGAGCGAGTATTCATGTGTACACAAACAAAAATAAACGGTATCAGAAACTGGCACATACTTTCTCACAAAGATATTTAAATTATTAATCAGATTCACTGTGACTTCATAATTGTAGGAGGGGTAAGAGAGGTGATATTAAAGTAGGACCCCCTTTTTGACCAATAAACGCACAAAAATCAGTTACCCTACTTGACATGTCTGGTGAAAATTTGTTCGAAATCGATCGAATAGTTTTCTCTCTAGTCTTGTATACATTCAGACAGACATTTTGTAAAAAACCCTTTTTTGGACTCAAGTTGTCCCAAATCGTATATGTCTACAAAAATCTCAATTTTTTTTTTGCGATTACTATACTGTAGTATAGTGAGAAAGTAATAAGGAAAAACTCCAGTATTATAATTTACCTATGTGTAATTCTTCTTAAGGTACTAAATTTAGCCTATAAATGGGCTGAAAATAAAACGTTTTTACTATGCTATGTCAAAAAAGGCATATTTTTATTAATTTGTCAGAATTTAACTGACAAAGATAAATAATATTTCTTTTCCTTTGCACAATTGTACATTTTCTTAACCAAATTAACATATTTCGGCCGTTAGTAAATCAACACTTCCCTCGGCTCGGCTCAACATGTTGTAAGTTAGGAGACGGGGAAATCTCGTCCCGGACAGTTGGCAGTAACGTTCCACCCACACCCAGTCAAGGGTAGACTTCTCCCTCAGTCCGGTTTTGTATTTAATTGTGTGCAATTGTTGTTTATCTACCGTGTGCCCTAAACTACTGTCCATCGTTCGTTCAGGACAGCGACTATCGAGATGGTGACGGAAACGACGGCCCAGGTAAGGAAAACAATTATTTACTAGGTATTCCGGAAAACCATCACAACAGACGATATTGATTAGCTGAAGGGAGGGCAGGCGCCCGTTTGCCGCATTGCTTCTTTCTTTACTGCAGTCATTTTTTGCGATGTTTAATTATAGTTGCACTAAATTTAATTATTATTGGTCAAATCGTGTTTTCCTAAAGAGATGGATGCACGCTATAACTCCCGACCGTTTAATTCAATTATTTATAGCAGTAATGTCATAAAAATAATTCATTTTATCTTGGATTTCCCAGTGTAAAACTTAATAATTTATCTGGCCACATTGTTGCATCTGTATTGTTGATATTACTGTATCAAAACAAAATGATAACTTTAAAAAAATTCGTGTAAATATTGTTACGTTTTCCCCAACAAGCCACACCTATACGAAACCCAAACAACTCAATATTTTAAACATTTGATATTTCATTATTTTGTTTAATTGATTAGCTGTTCTGAATACATTAAAGATATTACAAGCAATTGTTAAATACTGTAGCTTGGAAAACATATTTTTACTTTCTCACTAGAGAAAGTATAGTGATCGCAAAAAAAAATCGATGCTGAGATTTTTGTGGAAATATACTTTTTGGGACCCTCTGAGTCCAAAAAAGTGGTTTTTACATAATGTATGTCTGTATATCTGTCTGTATGACTGTCTGTATGTATGCCTGTATGTCTATAAGTATACAAAGCTAGAGAGAAAACTATTCGATCGATTTCGAACAAATTTGCACCAGATATGACAATTAGGCCTGCATAGATGAACGAAAAAAGGTTTTGAAAAATTTTGAAAACAAACCCCCTTTTTGGCCAAAAAAACCCCCAAAATCAGTTATTAATTTTTTATAAAAAAAATGTCACTAACGATTTTGATCAAATTTGCTTTTTGTAGCTCTGTACCCTACCATGAGCAAAAAACCGCATCTTTCTAAAAAATCTCGTTTACCTAATAATAATAACTTATTTTTGGAGGTTTTTTGGCCGAAACGGGGGTTTGTTTTCAAAAAGTTCCTGGTACCGTTTATTTAATGTATATTTTAATTGTTTCTGTAATATAACTTTGCAACCCATTCTTTATATCACAAATATTTTAAAGCAACAAACTTTCAAAATTAAATGCGTTTTTATTGAAAATCTTGATAAAAGTAAATCAACAGATTTGTATTTAAAATGTTCTACTGTTATTTGGTTTTGTTTTTTTGGTTTTACTTTTGTAACACTTTTTTGGGGGGTTGTTAGTTTTTGTAACACAATATTATAAAAATAACTTAGTATTATATTCCTATACGTAAATTATACACTATTTAGAACCTCATGTGAGAGTAAACGAAAAATCCATTTTCTAAAATTTACTCATTGGTATTTCTCTCCGATCTTGTACCAACGTAAACAATACAATCACATTCTCTATGTATTATATCTTCATGTACATTAAATTCTTCTGCTATATACAGTCCAGCTGTCCATATTTAGAATCGAACAAAACATGTTAAATGTCAATACGTTTTCTTCGCTTCAATAAATTGAGCACAAATATATTAAAACAACGTTTAATGTGTTGCAAATAGAAATGTGTGACTATAAGTTTAATCAATTGCGATAGCTCAAAGTCAATGAAATCTGTAAAATCTTATAAATAGTTTTTATATCAAAATTCATAACACCTGTTTAAATTAACGACGCCTATTAATTGTCAAAAGTTCCGTATTTGTTCTCTTCGCTTTCTGTATCATACCTATAATGGCTTCTACATTGATCATTTGTTATAAAAAATAACGATATTGGAAAAGTTTGTGAAAAATGTTTTAATCATTAGCTCAGTTTTATTTTAATGTATAATGTGTATATAATAAATCAAAAGGAGGGCAGACGAAAATCAAAGCCGAATTCAAACATATTCATTCTTATTGCATGAAATATTACAAGTGTAAAACTAATATATATTTGAAGTTAGGGCAAAAGGGCTTAAGTCAGAAATTGTTAACTTTATTGTACGAATAAAATATATATTGTTTGTGATTTCAATGGTTACTCGGTCAATGGTAAAGTTTTTTTTAAATATCTTATAAAAATTGTAAAAACCATCCCAAGCCGGAGACCAGGTAACTAGTCATATCCCGTCAGCTTGGAAGCGAGCCAACCACCGTTTGCTTTACTTCCGCCCTCCTAATCTCAAACCACAGATTTGAAAAGTTACCTGGTCTAGCCGAGATTCGAACTATCAGGCTATCCACTCGGCTATGGCTTGCCTTAAGACAAACGGACAACAAAAATACTGCAATGCAAGCCATGAGTCTCTCAAAACTTTGAGTGCTTATCCTGTAAAGTTAACAATTTCTGACTTAAGACCTTTTGCCCTAACTTCAAAGATATATATACCTGGTTATCCGTCATGCAACTTTTTTGGGCAATTTATCACTACGCGTTTCGGGAACAGGTTCCCATCTTTAGGTTTTTTAAATAAACTTCATTCACATGTGACCAGTTAAAATCTAAAGTAGGAACAGATAGACATATACACAGTTTACAACACAAGACATTGCACTGCACAGTCAAAATATTATTTAAGTTTTTGACTATGTTTACTTTGGCAAACTGATGAACTCTGTCAGCTGTATGTATAGTAATATGAAATCATCGTTATAACAGCCAGTATTATAACCTTACGTAAAATATGTACAATTTGTTAAGTACTCAAATTAAATTGTTTGACAACTTATTTAAGTCAAGCATTCCATATTTTGCACAAACAGACAAAGTTGGCCTCTTTTATAATGTTATGTAGATTCTCACTTCTATTCTGTTATAATGTACGTTGGTGGAACACATTACGAATACGAGGTTTTTATCTTGAATAGAGATAATTTAATAAATCGTTTAAGTTTTTTTTTTTTGTAAATTTAACATAGAAATAAACAATAAAAGCGTGAACAGATGTTGCAATGTACAGTAGTAAATAGAGTGTGTCAGTGCTTGTAGGCCGTATCACCTCTGCATTATTATTATTATTACTACTAAGTTGATATCATCCTTAGATGCCAAAGAAAACTGACAATGTGTGTATTTAAACATTATGTGTAGTAATTGGTTTATTCAACCCGGCATCCTATACCAATAAAGTAAACACAACAATATTGTATGTACACGTGCTATTATTATCTTTAACTTAGCTATTATCCTTCATCCGATTATTTTGACAGCTACATCATCCGATAGGGAATCAAAAGGGCTACAAAGAAGATGACTTGACATTTTTTGTTAAAATATACGGTTTTTGAGTAATTTAGTTGAAAATATCAATCACCGCCATTTTGAAACACATAATTGGATATAATTGCTTTTTTTTAGAATATATCAATGTTAGGTTAAACTTCATGCCAAATTTGAACTCAGTTAAACATTTCTCTAGCTATGAATTATTTTCTACAAAAAAACAAAATGGCGGATATGAGGAAAACGAAGCGTTTTCGGGCCTATGTTTATATGGACTTTTTTCTTATATTTAGTTATAGAATGAGCTTCCTAGAGATTGCTGCACAGTTCTGAACCACCCTGTATATTAGGATTGATAATGCTATGGTAAAAACTCAAAAATTAACGAACTGACTCGATGGATGTTTTAACAGAAATTAAACATTCGCTCGTCTTCGTCAGAACACCAGTTAAACAGTTTTTTTCGCAGTACTTTCAGTTAGATAAATGTAAAAATGGGGTTACATCTTTTATACTCGTAAAAGTGTAATAATATGACTAAAAGTGCCTATGATTAAACAAAAAGCTTGACTCATGTACTTCTTAACATACACTGAACATATCCTAACAGCATTAAAGAGGTTCAACCACTGTTTGCTTTATTTCCGCCTTCTTACCACAAAGTCTTGTTATGCGTTGTGTGCTTTAAGTAATGAGTTTAACGTTGTTTCGGTCTCAGATAGGTTGCTCATTCCAGGCCTAGTAAAACCTTAGACTTGCATTGGCAGCCATTTTGTTTAAAGAATATGACGTTTAATATTTGTATACTGTTAATCCAGTAATATTTTTATTCGTTTCCATAGCTAATAATGTACTTCATATGTAAATAATCTCCCGTAAGAGAAGTTCGTATTTATACTTTTACACGTTCAAATTAACGCATTAGGATTTTTTTTAAACGCATAATCCTATGTTAACCAGGAAAACCTAATTAGCCACCAGTGAAATATAATTCCAAATAGATTCAGTGATTTCTGAGATTACACTGAACATGGATACAAACAAACATACAAACTAAGTCTAACTCAAAAATATTAGTTTCAATAGGCTGTTATATAGATGATAATTAAATCTCTATATGGGATACAATATTTTTTTTTTTTTTTTAATTTACCCTTAAAAGTTTACTTTGGTCTTACCCATTTGCCTAGCCTGTTAATTTAATTCAAGATCATTAAATATAATCTTTGAATGAAAAAATAGAAATCTTATTACCTTAATAATCTATGTTTAAATTAAATCTGAACCAAACCATGATTGACAAAACAATCCAGAGTAATTGCATGAAATAGCAATAAAACCAATTGCCTTTCAGTCTAAACAACGAAGTTCAAAACTAAACTCAAATGTCAGTCCCCTTCCCTACGTCGACAACACACGCTTCGATACAAAGGGATGTCAAAGAAAGCGATTTGTCATCGATTCATTATTATGTAGGCCTCGGCCTGGTCTGATAGGATTGTGTCGGTACCAGGCTGTTTAGCTCGGTTATGGATTTTATACGCTGACGTCATTTTACGATGCTTTTATTGTTGAGGGAAAAGCTCAAAGAGGGTTGTATTGGAGGTTTTCTTTACAAAAATGGATCGATATGTAAATCCGTATTGACGTGGTAAAAATAGAAAATCCATAGGCCTAGTTTGTACTAATATTATAAAGAGGTAAACATTTTTTTGTTTTTTTATTTCTTTATATGTCTGGAACTAATGAACTAATGTTTGTTTCTGGAACTAATGAACCGATTGAAAACATAGTTTTACTTATAAAAAGCTTCACTATCCTTAAGTAACATAGGCTGTAATTCATTTTGATGAAAACATTTTTTATTTCAATATTTTTCAGAAAAATTCTTAGGTTAGGCCTAGACTGGTGAATTACCATAGCAACCAATTGAATAAAATAACAGATAAAACCGCTGTTTGCTCTAATATTTTCATTAACACCTGATTTCACATTTTGAAGCAACTGTTTGTATTTCTAACTTTTAGGTTAGGTTTTTATTAAAGTGTAGACCAGAGCCTTGCTGGTTATTTTAACCTTTATTATAACTCATATAACTGCTGTTATAAAATATACGAAATAATTTGATTTGAACATTTAACTTTGGCTTTATTTGGGGTTATTATTAATCCTACACCTTTATTATAAAGAAAATATAACATGATTATGTGTATAGAAGGTTCTAAAGGGGTTAGCGTGCAGAGCACGCAGGGATTTCCCCTAGTGATATTATATAGGGTTAAAGTTTGTTCGATCAAAATAGGCTTATTTTTAGAGTTGTACCAAACAATTTTTAACGATGATTTTAGCTCTACAACTCTTCAAACAATTTTAAAAAAAAGCTACTTTTCAGCATGAGATTCTAAAATTGCAAAGTCTTAAGAACAATCTGCCAAATTTATTGCTGTTGATTCACCGTTGAAAACGGCTTTAAATACAATATAATGATTTTGTTCTCGTATATCGTTCGTAAACTTAAGCTTGTTTTAATTTACACTAATATTAATCTCAAAATTATTTTAAACATTTCACTGGTGGATAATTTAAAATTTCCTGAGCAGCTGAGATACAAAATGGTTTGAAAAAAAACTTTAATATTTAAAATAACTGTTATGGAAGACGATGTACACATTTAGTGTTAGTTGCTGACGAATACATAGTAGTATATACAATAGCCACCTGACAGCTTCAACAGTTTAACAAAATTTTAAAAATAATCGGAGACTTCGTAAAAATTGGCGGAGCATAGTTACGTTTTCCGTAACATTTATTATTTACTTCTAGGCTTGTTATACAATTGGGCCTAGGACATACTTATTTAATACCAAATTTGTTGTAGTAAGAATGGTGAAAACAATGGAGCATTTCTTAAAAGTATTAGACTAATTTAACTATTTTATAACAAAATTACAAAATTAGTTAAATGTCGATGAAAGGTTTTAAACCCATTTTTACAAACAAAAATTGTTTTCGATACATCTACTATTGCAATTGCAACTTAAAGCTCTCGATATTACAAAGCTTTTGAATTAATAGTAACCATTTTAACTTCACACAATAATAGGCCCTAGTGTAAGCTAGAAGTTAGGGTTTGATATACGGATATCTTTTAAACCCAGCTGCGAACGAGTTAGTGTTTTTAAACCAATGTTTACATTAAATTTAAGTAAATAAATGTTGCAGAGTAAATATACTAAATTTGATCAAATAACACAAGAAGACCTGAAACTTGACTTTAGTAAACATGTCAGTTTCAATCAACATGGTTACAAAATGGTGACAGAATTGCTAAAGCTTTTATGCTAGGGATTTTTGTTTCTAACAAATATTATTAATATTAAAAAAGACATATCACTTTCAATGAAAGAAACTAAATATTTAAATATTTATAATTATAATAACAAACATGTTTGTAAGTTAATAGTTTCATTTGATTCTATATATCTTAAATCAAAACAACAAAGTCCTTTATCAGGATATACTATATTGGAAGCACTATAAATTCGTCTAAGCAACTTGACTAGGCCTAACTTAACGCCGAGACTTGTATCGATTGACAGAATTGTCTTCAACCCTTAGCATAGAGTAGTGTCGTTCTGTTTTGCACCCCTTCATGGACGTTGCCATGGCAACCTCTTCTGGAAACCACCTCTATGTTTATAGCATACCACAAATGGTTGCAATAAAACGTGTTGTCGGGCCGTATATATACTGTTATGTAGGAATACATCCAATCAAACGGGTTACTTAAAATCGCTTAATAAACTGTGGCTTTCGTGAGCAATGAATAATTTCGAGAGATTTTTATTTTCTAGATTAGCGCTAATACTTTATGGAATGTAGATTAGAACTGAAACATCAGGCGTATGTGTAGTTCTTGTACAAATATGTTTTCGATTAATCTTCGTTATATTCAAATTATGGGCGTAATAAAATAATACTAATTTCGACCGAGCAGCCTACTAAATTTACTAAAAGACAAAGTTCCGAAAAAATCTATAAATTGCAATATACCACAGAAAACATAAATAAATTACGCTTTTGTTCAAACTAAGTTAAAAAACCAGTGATCAAAATATTATGATTTGATAGTCAATGCCCAGGTAATTATTTTATACTGCGGTGCTCTGCCATCAGAAGGTAGCTGACTCTTGCGAGTTCATCCACTGCATATTATATTACTGTAGGCTACTTCTAAAACAACGAATATATAGTATGTTTTTTACTAAGAATCTGGTAAATTGGCAAGACCATTGTCTTGGTGTTAAGACAGCATCTCTTTTAAAACAATGGCTGCTTGTCTGAAACTAAAAAATGACTTTATTGAACGTTTATTGACTAAATTTTGAATAAATTTTGTGTGAGAACGAGATGTTGAATCTATGGAATACGTTGGGATTGGCTACGAAAGTGTGTGGTGTTTATGAATTCAGCTTGGGTTTTTAGATACTTATGGTGGTTTATAAACCAGAAATAATTTACGTTTTCTTCTGACCTGCGGAGGTGCAGGATCAGTGATGATTTGTTGGATGTGTGTGTATCGAGACCCTTCGGCTCTGTGCTTGACTCTATTTGTTAATTTTAGGATGAAGTCCTTGAGTATGGGGATTTTGTGCCCTTGAGAGATGGTGACGTTCGATACGTACCATGGGAGTTGGTGATCCAACGGAGAGTTTTGTTTTGGAAGGAGTCCAACTTTTTTTCCAAGAAATAGATAGTAGAGAGTACCAAGCTGGAGCTGCGTACGTAAGTACTGGTCTGAGCTAATAGGAATCGATATACATAACGAAAAACCGTGCTAAAGGAGCAACCAATAGAAAGGGTTTAGGTAGAATACTACAACCATTCAGAAAACAACAAGAGGGTAAATGAAATATGATTAGGAAAGTATTAAAAGAAACAAGCTAAGTAGAAGAACTAACAAGTGTTTAGGTTGAACTCTGACACAGTTTTGTTTTCTCTATTTTTTTTTTTTTTTTTCAGTAGGATGAAATGCGTTTACGCAGACCTCTCACCTGAAAGGTACTGTGGGACTCGCTCCGAAAGTAGAATACCCACTAAAACATCTTCCCTTTCCCCGAACAAGCTCACTCGGGAGAGCGGTAGCAGCATCTAGGGAACTCCCTAATGGCTGCAAGGTGAAGTCTAGTACTTCGCTGAAACAGAAGAATATGTTAGAGGCGTGCAAGTGAAGAAATTCGCTACCCAAGACCGGCAAGCAACAAAACACCAAGACTCGGGCCTAAACATACACTGGCCGAGGAATCCTGGGACTCCGATGAAGTCGTCGATCTCGAGTTCAGATGAGTGAAGAAATCGTCAGTTGAAACAGATAGATAACAGTATGGGTAGTTAGCTCTGGATGAAATCACTAAACACCAAAACCCATGCCTAAACATACACTGGCCGAGGAATCCTGGGACTCCGACGAAGTCGTCGATCTCGAGTTCAGATGAGTGAAGAAATCG
>JAGFPH010000251.1:427288-451077 GCA_018207615.1 Philaenus spumarius | reverse complement strand
TATCTTAGACGAAAATGTACGAATGTTTTCGAAGTTAAACGAATGGGTAACTCTTCTTTAAATTTGTATAAATGAATATTATATTGATCATAAAAGGTTGTATTTATATTCATTTTATAAACTCAAGCAAATCTGATAACGTATTATAGCGTACATTAGTACTTTAACTAAAATTTAAAGAATAATAAACTTCACAAGACTTAGGCCTATATTATTGGTTGAAGTAACCCCAAAGTATAATCTACGCTAGGTTTTGTTTAAGCATTGCAGATGATGGGTGAAATCACGTGTTTAGCCTATATAGTTACTCACGTACTTACGTATGTACGTACGTACACTCGCTTTTATAGGAGTTGATGGGTAAAATATGTTTGTCAGATTCTTCGTGCAGTTTTATGACTGATGAGATATATCAGTTTAGTATGTTTGATGTTCACAAAGTAAACTTACAAACGACTAAGACCATAATTCGTCAATATTAAACGAATTATTTACCTAATTAAACTTCATTGTAAACTTCAAATATAAATTAATTCATGAACTGAATAGGCCAATCGCAAAAAGCAGTTAAATCCCAAAGTAATAAATGTTGTGTTGCAAATACTGATTGTAGATCGCCTTGACCAAAAATCCAACAACTCTAAATGGTACATAAACAGTTATACTCCCTTCGATCCTTTGATATACAAATATCCTTTATATTCTTTGTAGAATTGATATTAACGTAGGACATAATAATCAGCAATAGTAACATCAGTTATACACAGTGTTCATAAAGTTCAAAGATAGTATTGATTAATCAATGAAAATAGCACTAAACTCGATGAAAACGCTCGTCTAGAATGATCACTATATTTTTTCATCAGCAAACCTTAGATATATGATTATGATATAAATTATAAAACTAATTTTTCATCAACTGTAGAAAAAGGAGTTCTATTTTCTCTTAACTTTAATGAAACTTTTGATCTTATACCAATAAATAGCTGCTAGTTTATCACTCCCCATGAAATATTTAATTTAAATAACAGGAATGGGGTTTCCGATTTATTTAACATTGACTTGTTTGTTGCAGTCGGATGGGAACACATCCTTCCTGAGAGCGGCCAGGGCAGGACATCTCGATAAAGTCTTGGAGCAACTCAAAAACAACGTGGACATAAACACATCTAATGCGGTAAGTTTGGAGCTTCGTTCTCTAACTAACGTGGTAATAATGTGTAGTTAATTTAAAAAAAATTACTATTAATATAACCAAAAATGAATACAAACAAGGACGAAAAGACAACGTGCTAGAGATTGAACTTGTATTACCGGCAGAGAAGATACAAACGAATAATTATTTGACTGAAAACTAAGAACTAAGAAGGCCTGGAAATAAATAAAGGTTGAGTGGCAAATTTTTAATGATCCGGCTCGTACTGTTCGAAATTTTCTATTGGTGCCGATTAAAATTGATATTTGTTATTTTACCTTTCTTTTGACATCTTAGAGGGAAAGGTTTTCTTACCTACACCTCTTAGCCTACCAACAATGATTTTAGATGTTCTTTAACTTTTTATTAAACGTTTCTAAGCGTTAGTAATATTTAGGCTAAAAACCTAAAATTGGAAGCACAGTATGTACAACGGTTATATTGGATAACTTATTGCTGGATGTATACATTTTAAAGAATCATTTCCTGGAAAAGGTTTATATTGCACATATGACTGGCTCATTTATCTGCAAGCATGTTCATTCTTCAATGAGTTTTAAACTATTGTATTTATATTTGCTAATCAAATTCCGACTTCAAAGCCGACATTGCATTTTACAGTAAAAATCCATAAATATTTAATTAAAGTGTTAAATATACCATGTAGTAGACTACACAATTGTTTGCTAAGGAAATTTATAAAAAGAAATATATTTTGGCTTAGGTAATTTAATAGTTTTTGTTTTTAATTTAATTTGGGAGATTAGTTGAATACTGTATTTAAAAGGTTCTTTTATAACGAACAACTTCAGGGAATTAGGGACGAACTAGGTGTACACTAGGTATAGGCCTATGGATGATTTACAAAATTCAAATCGGTATTTGTTGTGATTTTGAGAAATAACTCATTCACAACATGGATTGAAGGTCTTTACATTGATTTATAGATTTTCCATTAAAAGATTATTTTTGGAACCGAGGAGCATTACTGAAAGTTTGCTACACACTTTTGTCCTCATTGGTAAACGGCCCATTATAATAATTGTTTGCATATCTGCCCAAATTTGACTTGTGATGAAACTACTTAATTAACAAAGAAAAACTTAATACATGTTTTATATTAAACTTATTTATTGGTACGAACAGGTAGCCTACTCATTGTCAGAATATTGTAAAATAGCCTTTGACCAGTTTAAACATGATTTTAAAATGAATTTAACAATATTATTTCCCTCTAGTGTTTGTAATGCACTTTGCGAAAAATTTTATTTTTTTACTTTGGTCAACGATTTGTAATTGCCTTTAATTAGCAGAATTTTGCTAATATTTGTATTGTTTTGTAGCACCGTCATATACCCATTCTTGCTACAGTAGCCTAACTTGGGACAATTTGGGACTTTTCACTTTTTACGATTAGCTAATCTGATATTTTCTATTGTTGATATAAAACTGGTATGAATTGATAGATAGATAGGTAATACTTAAACTATAATGAACATAAACATTCTGGAATAGTTATTTTGGAAAAATTATACACTTTGATTGTTACACAAAAAACAGGTAATTTATTTTGACTGAATAACTTTAAGTGGATAGGGCATTCTTCGTAAGTTCTAAAGAATGCTAATGCATTTTTCTTTGACCATTTTTCTTATGTTTAGTAAGAAAAACTGTAAATTTATAATTTTTGCAAAACAAACATTCTCTTTATATAAAAATGTACACAAAAATGTACATAGGCACGTAGCACGTAGCTTGGGTCACAGTCAAATGCAGCCTAATGTCTCCATACAAAAATGGTTTCGTTGTGGTTTTGTTTACCTATGATGAAGGGAAAAATAACGATGCTAAAAAAGAGATTATAGTAAAATGTAAAACAAACTAATGCCACCTTTAAAATTTGCTTTATGGGAAATTATAAAGGATTGCAACAGGTTTTTGTTTTTTCCAAATGTTGAAAATATGGAAGAGGATGTCAAGCTTCATCGAATCAAATTTAGTAAATTCAGAGGACATTTTGCTTGTAAAGTACCAGTTTGTAGTTTATTGTTAACAGCAACTGTTTAAAATGTTAACTTTCTATTTAGGTTGTTTGATAAATTGATTACTGAGTTTTTTCTAATAAAGGGTTTTTTGTTTATGAAAATGTGTAAAAATGTATTTCTTTATAGGTTTGTGTTGAGAATAGTAAAAAAAATCGATTGTTAGTGTCCCAAGTATAATTAAAGGGGTTCTCACATGGGATAGCAGGCAAAACATACTGTCAAAAGTTAGGAAAGGTTGGACACCAACATTTTATTTTTTAAATTTACTTTGTGAACGATATATTGAAAATTGTATTACTAACTCAAAAAGTACTAAGGTAGACCATAGTTTTCATACATTTTCTTTCACCCCAACTATTTTAAAAAATATGTCTATTGAAGTCTAAAACCGAAAACTGTCCCAAGTATGGGCACTTATGCGTAGTTATCTATTTCAATTTTATTATTATTTTAAATGTTATAGGCTACTTCGAAAATTAAAACACATGATAAACAGAAATTATTGTTTAAATTTATTTATGTATATTTTAGGTTTTATTTACTATAATGATGTTGAATATTGCTTCCTTTATTTGTAATATTTTTTACTTTGCTTTATGTTCTTCACTTAGAAAAATAAATTCTCTTAATAAATAACAGTAATCATGTTTGAACTCTTTACCTAGTCATCGAATATGCTTCTGTTGTTAATAATCACTATAGTCATATAATGATTTGTAATTTAGTTGTAATAATTATTACCATTGTCTACTAACATTAATCAAACAATAAAGGTACACCTATCTAAACTAGAGTTTAATGTAGGTTCATGTAGAACTTTCATAATGTTTAGAAAAAAAACTTGTTTATTGATCACTCAGGATTCAATTATCATTTATTGGTTTAGCTCAGAATAATTTTCTTTGCTTGGATCAGACTAGACTGAGAATAAACAATTCACTTTCATTGTATAGAGTTATATTGATATTGGATAGGTGTTGTCATTTGAAAGTGCAATATCGATATTGCTACTTTAAAAGATTTTATTCCAATTATAAAAATTCATCGATTGATACAACAATAAATGATAACTAGATGGACGAAATATGTTTACTCTTTTCAATTTAAAGTATTGAATTGTTTCAATTACTGTTTTTAAGATAAAGTAATACACATTGGAATTCTTCCCATTTTCTGGATTTAATTACTTACTCTTGAATAAATGGACTTTTAAATGAGTCAGAGTAAAAGTAGGCTGCAACATTATCTTAGCACATGAATGTATGTAAAGAGAAAAGTATAAAGAAATTAATTATTCGTTATGAAGTTAGTTGTTCTTTTATCTGTGACAGTAGCCTCGAACTATGAATGTGTCTCTTCCCATTTACGTTCTCCCCAAACCTTGACTTCGTGGTACAACCAAATCCACAAAAACTATGTTTCACAAATTACTGTTTAGATACATTTGCAGCTAAGCTTGCTTCATTCAAATAAAACTAGGCTGAATTTTTAACATGAGCCATTTAAGTTTTTAAAGGAAAATGTTTCCATTTAAAATTCACATCTCAGCAGTTGCAAGATTCTTACTGTCGGTACAATAGTCAGCTATTTTCTCTAACAACTGTTATTCAGATGTTACAAATTTATACAATTAATTTTACCAGGTATATATGTACTCTGTATTGATTCAGTCAAAATTAAGAACTGGAATAAATAAATTTTAAAGTCACCTGAGATTAATAATACTAACTATTTATTTTTGGCTTTAATATTATATCAAAGACCACTAAATAATACCGTTTCGTGGCGGCCAATAGGATGGGCGCGCAGCGTTGCCACATCTACTAGCCTCGAACACTCCTGGTATTTACCGCTAGAGGCTTGAGCGCACAGTTAAAGAATTATAAATGCGTTGAGTCAGCCGCATTCAGTTAGAAGCGTGGGAAGAACGTGACAACGTTGTACTAAGGCGATTAGAGCGTTCAAGGCCTCGGTGTACACAAGCCCGTTCCTCAACGGTATTCTTTCGTGGCCTTTGATTTTTTTTATAGAACGTCTATTGAGATAAAAATGAATTAATTTCGTATTAATTAAGTGAAGTTTCTACTTTGGACTGCAGTAGTTTAACTGCACAAAATATTGTCTAAAACACATTATAGTGTAGCGGTCGCCACAAGTCATGTGCTTTGAGTAGACAGGTTGTCCTTGAACAAATCAATAGAGACTGAACAGGTTTGTACAAGATTCTTCCGCAGTTACGTTCATTTAAGGCGTTCGGAAACCCCGTATACGCTTTGTCAATGATATATTTTTGGATACCAATATCCCAAAGACTCAAGTAATAATAATAATTAAAAAAACAAATTATAGAAATATCCCAATATTAAAAGTAGGCCTAAGTTAGTTAAGAAGAAAGCTTTGCTCTGGACAGTTAACAGATTAAAACTGATACTATCAACACACGTGTAAAATATTAGGTTACGTTCCCAGCCATTTTAATCAAGTCAGCAGCATTAGAACAACTTCATTTGAAACAAGTGAAAAGAATCATATTGCATTTCACATAGCTCTAGCGAACAAAGCAGCCTAGCAAATTGGCAAGACCGTAGTCTTGGTGGAAGACAGCATCTGTTTGATAACAATGGCTGCTTATCTGTAACTAAAAATGACTTTATAGAAATTTTATGACGAAATTTGGAATAATTTTTGAGTGGGAATGAGATGGTGGATCGATGAAATACACTGGGATTAATTACGAAAGTTTGTGGCGTTTAAGAATAGAGCTTGGATTTTTGGATACTTATGGTGGTTCGTAAACCAGACATAAGGGACGCTTTCTTCTGACCTGCGCAGGTGCAGGATCAGTGATGATCTGTTTTATGTGTGTGTGTTGAGACCCTTCGGCTCTGTGTTTGACTCTATGTGTTAATTTTAGGATGAAGTCCTCGAGTGTGGGGATTTTGTGCCCTTGAGGGATGGTGACGTTCTTTACGTACCATGGGGAGTTGGTGATCCAACGGAGAGTTTTGTTCTGGAAGGAATCCAACTTTTTTTCCAAGAAACAGATAGCAAAGAGTACCAAGCTGGAGCTGCGTACGTGAGTACCGGTCTGATATGTTTTGTACATGGACAATCTGATACGAAGTGGTAGGGGGCTCTTGGCCTGAATGACTGGAAGGAGTCTGCCACGGACGGATTTAGCCCTAGACAGAGTTTGCTTGGCGTGATGGGACAGGTTTAATTTAGCGTCAAGTGTGATTCCAAGGTATCTGACTTTGCGGGTCCATGCTATGGGTGATTTATTTAGAGTTAATTGGACTTTAGGAAATCTACGTAGTGGAGAAAATTGGATGGCTTGCGTTTTATCTGTGTTCACTGCAGTTCTCCACTTCCTGAGCCACGGCTGTAGGGCATCCAACTGTTGTTAAATGACCGACGAGCCGTATTCCAGGTTCAGAGTCCTGTAGTAGAACATACCGTCATCAGCAAAGAGTCGCAGTGATACTTTGGGGATGACTGGAATATCGTTAGTGTACAGAAGGTACAGTAAAGGACCAAGAACTGAGCCTTGGGGAACTCCTGCCTCGATGGGTCTAGAAGTAGAAAGTAAACCTTCGACAGCAACCTGGAACCATCTGCTGTCGAGGTATGAACTTATGAGATGTACATAGCATGGAGGAACTGGGCTGCGGGCTAGTTTGTAAAGCAGGCCTTCGTGCCATACTTTATCAAAAGCTTTTGATATGTCCAGGAAAACTGCAATTGATTGATTTTTATTGTTGAAGCCATCGGAAAGGTCGTTTAGAACTTTTACAAGTTGGAGTGTTGTGGAATGTTCACTTCGAAAGCCAAATTGCTCAGGACGAATGACTTATTTGAGATGTTGGGTGAGCAAGGAATAAACTAATCTCTCAAAGTTTTTAGAAATTGTTGGCAGTAAAGAGATGGGCCTGTGATTTTCAGGAAAGAGAGCCGATTTTCCGGGTTTTGGAATCGTGATTATTTTGGCTCCTTTCCATGATGAAGGGAAGTGACCTGTTCGCATGATTCCATTGAAGATATTTGTTATGAGTGCTACCGTAGTATATGGGATGTTGCGGAGCGCGGTGTTGCTCACGTTGTCTATGCCAGGTGCTTTACGTGTAGGGAGTTTGCTAATGAGACTTGCTACCTGGTCGCATTTGAAAGGGTCGGGGAGAGGCCCCATAGGACAAGCTAGAAATTTTTCAAGAAAATCTTCCACATGTTCTATGTGGTCATCATCATAGATGCGTGCGTTTGGAGTGAATAATTGGTCTTGGAGTGAATCAGCGAACGTTTCAGCTCTGTCCGCGGGTGTATAAACTACACCATGAAGAGGGTGATTGGGAGTTTTTGTTGCTAGGAGCTGGCGATTTAATTTCCATAGGGACCCGTTTTCTGGAGTTACTGTTGATAGGAATAGGTCCCATTCATCCTCAGTATGGGTGGCTAGTAGCGACTTTACTAGTTGGGTTTGGGCATTGAACAGTCTCTTGTCAGAGGGTGCTCGCGAAAATTTTCAATTTCGGCGAAGTTTCCTTTTCTTGGCCAGCTCCTCTTTGATGTGAGGAGGGAGTCCAGCCTTAGTCCGAGTTGTAGGGGAAGTGTAACCACTGGAGTTTAGTGCTGCGGTTATGATGGTGTGGAGATGGGTCACCTGATTTTCGATGTCAGTTGGGGTGTTGATGTCTGTATTGAGATTAGGGGTTTGCCTGAGAAGGCATTCGGTGTACTTCCTACAGTTAACTCGTTTACCTTCCTTTTTAGGGCGTAGACGTTGATAGGGAGATGTGCCAACAGTTAAGATTATGGGATTATGATCAGAACTGAGGTCGTCAATGCAGACAAGATCGTGGGAGAATTGAAAGTTTTTTAACACGGCAATGTCAAGGATATCTGGTAGGGCATTGTTTTGCCTGGGATAATAAGTCGGTTCACTGGGACCGATCGCTTTGATGTTTGGGTGATTGTGCAGGAACTTATGCAGTACTTTGCCGTGTGTATTTACGATACGACAGTTCCAGTCAGGATGTTTGGAGTTTAGATGGCCCATTAGGATGGTTGAGTCGTCCGATGAGAGAAGCTTTTTAAGATGAGTGATTTTTAATGTGGCAGTTGGAGGGATATATGCAGAGATTATGCGTATATCCATCCCAAGGGAATTGATGCTGATTGCTGTATGCTCTATTGGAGATAGTGGATCGTTAGGGATCGTTTGATGAACGATCCGTCTGTGAACAAGTAAGGCCGTTCCACCCCAGCCGTTACGAGCTTGAGTATTGGGACGATCTGTACGATAGGTCGTATAGCATGGAATGTTGAAGTGATTTGATGGTCGGAGGTGAGTTTCTGATATTAGAGCAATATCGATGTTTCTTTCCTGGAGGAAGTTTCGGAGTTCAGCTTTTCGACTGAGGACTCCATTGGCATTCCATGCGAGCATTTTTAGTTGTCTATCCATTTCGCATGAATAAGGCAACTAGGGAAGTTAAAATCGTAATTATGATAGTTTTCGTATCGCTTCCAAACAAAGCAGCATATCATGAGAATGGTTTTACAAGAATTTACAGATAGACAAAATTTAAAAAAAAATGAAAAGCCAATAGGGAGATGAGTGAAAAATCTTTAGCCAATGGCAAACGGTTTTTCAAAAGGACGCGGTAGGAGGAGTAGGGCAAGAGCGAGAGAAACGAGGTCTTATTCTAAAATCATTTGAACTGCCAACACCTAAAACCCGCTACAAAACGACTAAGTACATTTTACCTTAAAATACAAAAATCATTTAAAATCAATCATCAAATAAAAGTCAATCATCAAGTCGAACTCATCTAGTGCAAATCAATCACCAATATCAAAAGGCATCGCAGGAACCAGTGGATAAATAGTGTTCAGTGAATGTGCGAATATAGATAAATTAATATCAATAAAGTGTTAAAAATAAAATATATAGTATCAGTTTAAAAGTGTGTGAAAGGGAAAATCAGAAATATATGTAAGTAAATTTAAAATTTCAATTTATGTTAAGACAGATCTCGAAGTTAAGCAAATTTAAATAAAATCAAAATCATATACAGATAATTAAAATAAAATCACAAACAAATTGTAAATGGAATAATATAAATGTAATAAAATAAATTCATAGCTTTACACTTAGAGCAACAGTAACTAAGCAATTTGGTCGGGTCTTCTTTATAGAGAATTAGCTGCCAAGGAGATTCCGATTCAATTGCTTATTAGGTATTATTAAATCCTTGGCAGCTAATTCTCTATAAAGAAGACCCGACCAAATTGCTTAGTTATTGTTGCTCTAAAGCTATGAATTTATTTTATTATATTTATATTATTCCATTTACAATTTGTTTATGATTTTATTTTAATTATCTGTATATGATTTTGATTTTATTTAAATTTGCTTAACTTCGAGATCTGTCTTAACATAAATGGAAATTTCAAATTTACTTACATATATTTCTGATTTTCCCTTTCACACACTTTTAAACTGATACTATATATTTTATTGATTATTTTATTTAACACTTTATTGATATTAATTTATCTATATTCGCACATTCACTGAACACTATTTATCCACTGGTTCCTGCGATGCCTTTTGATATTGGTGATTGATTTGCACTAGATGAGTTCGACTTGATGATTGACTTTTATTTGATGATTGATTTTAAATGATTTTTGTATTTTAAGGTAAAATGTACTTAGTCGTTTTGTAGCGGGTTTTAGGTGTTGCCCGTTCAAATGATTTTAGAATAAGACCTCGCTTCTCTCGCTCTTGCCCTACTCCTCCTACCGCGTCCTTTTGAAAAACCGTTTGCCATTGGCTAAAGATTTTTCACTCATCTCCCTATATTGGCCTTTCATTTTTTTAAAATTTTGTCTATCTGTAAATTCTTGTAAAACCATTCTCATGATATTCTGCTTTGTTCGCTAGAGCTATGTGAAATGCAATATGATTCTTTTCACTTGTTTCAAAGCTTCAAAGTAAGTTGTTCTAATGCTGCTGACTTGATTAAAATGGCTGGGAACGTAACCTAATATTTTACACGTGTGTTGATAGTATCAGTTTTAATCTGTTAACTGTCCAGAGCAAAGATTTCTTCTTAACTAACTTAGGCCTACTTTTAATACTGGGATATTTCTATATTATTATTATTATTATTATTATTATTATTATTATTGCTTGAGTCTTTGGGATATTGGTATCCAAAAATATATCCCTGACAGCTTCATAACTTGAGTCTTTGGGATATTGGTATCCAAAAATTAATCCCTGACAGCTTCATTAAATTTTGCATCATAATCACAAAGAGCATCATTTAAAGAACAGTTTTCTTTTTAAATTACATCCGAAACTACAGTTCCTTCTTGTCAGATCATCAGATATTTTCAAACGAAAACAACATTTAAAAATGTGTATCTAAAATATTCTCAAAACGCAAGAAGCTTCAATTAACAGCTAATATTCATTATTATTTTATTATTACCGGAGAAATTTCAGCTTTCTAGTTTTAAGGAAAGTATAACAAACAATATTTATTGTTATAGGGGTTGTTTTAACTCTTAAAGGCCAAATATTTTCTTAATGCGCCTCTAGCGCCTATGAGCAACATGTGCAATAAATTTCACGCTCCTAGGCGGTATAGTTTTTGAGATCTATAGCAAACAATATTTATTGTTTTATGGGTTGTTTCAACCCTTAAAGGCCAAATATTTTAAAAATCCTTTCTTAGTGCGCCTCTAGCGCCTATGTGCAATTAATACGTGTACCAAATTTCACGTTCCTAGTTGGTATTCAATTAATATTTATAGTTTAAGGGGTTGTTACTGCATTTTCACCCATTTAGCAGAACATGACCAAATGTAAAAGTGTTTTATTTTGTATATGCATCTTGTAAAATATAAATGTACAAAATTTCAGCTCTCTATATAGCTTTAAGTAAATTATAAAAATAAATACTTATTGTTTTAGGGGTTGTTACTGTAGTTACATTTCCACCTCTTAGCAGAACGTGACAAAATGTAAAACGGTTTATTTTTTATAAGTATCTTTGAAGAAATAAATGTGAAATTTCAGCTTTATAGTTTTAAGGAAAGTATAACAAACAATATTTATTGTTATAGGGGTTGTTTAAACTCTTAAAGGCCAAATATTTTCTTAATGCGCCTCTAGCGCCTATGAGCAACATGTGCAATAAATTTTACACTCCTAGGCGGTATAGTTTTTGAGATCTATAACAAACAATATTTATTGTTATAGGGGTTGTTTCAACCCTTCAACGCCAAATAATATATTATTTTAAATTCTTTTTTAGTGCGCCTATGAGCAATATATGTGTACCAAATTTCACGTTCCTAGTTGGTGTGGATTTTGAATTCTATAACAAATAAAATTTATTGTTTTAGGGGTTGTTACAACCCTTTAAGACCAACAATTTTAAAATCCTTTCTTATTGCGCCTCTAGCGTCTATGAGCAATACGTGTACCACATTTCACGTACCTAGGCGGTAGAGTTTTTGAGCTCTATAACAAACAATAATTATTGTTATGAGGGTTGTTTCAACGCTTTAAGGGGAATTTTTCGATATTTTTATAGCTATTCTGGTATTCGGGGCGCAGATAAACGCAATATTCAATGAGAGAAGTTAATTTCCAACCAAATTTGTTTTACGTTTCTTTTAAATGTTCATGATTATATTATGATTAGTGGCAAATAACATTAGTCTACCGTATTAATAGACTGAACAAATTTAAATTTTTGCAAAAACTATAATTTAACTCATAAAAAACGACGTGCACATAATAAAACATTACAACCACTCTCTGCTCTACACGATTCTTGACGCGCGGCGCGGCGTGTGCTAAAAGCTAAAATGTGTAGATCAGCTGATCAGCTGTTCCTTTTTACAGAGAAGTGTCAAATTCATACGCGCGAAAAGTATCCATCACTTACAAAAAACATCCATCACTTGTTGACGGAACATTATTTATTTAGTACAGGTACTGTTACTTATTTGTCTTTCTTTTGGTTTGATTTAGGCCTAATTGTATCGTTAATGTTTTACAATAATTTATTACTTGAAAATTGTATTTTACGGTTATTTTGAATTGGACCTTGTCATATGCATATTATGCATCGTTGCATGCTTATAATTATAATGTTATACAATTAATTCTGTCAAAATAATAAATAATGAGAATGAGGCCTTGAGGCCAAATAAAAAAAAATATTGGGCGATTGCGCCGAGTGAAACTTAAGAAAAATGTTTCTGATTATAATTATAATAACCTATAATATTTTATAGCAGTTTTAAATAAATAACTTCGTGGATTACAAATATTTATAAATTTCACACAAAGCAAAATATTAATTAGAAACCGGTAGGCCTGTCAAACAGATAAAATTACATTACCGGTAATTAGTTTAGGCTCATTTTTGTTATTTTAGGTTGCCGTTGTAAGTTACTACTTATTAAGTTAGGCCTATACTAATTATTATAAATTATTTCTAGAATGATGAATGATGAGATGAACCCTTACACCTGTCACCTATTGGTCTATTTTATGATTTTTCACCATTGAGAGGTTAGGTGGGCATTTTCAAAAAAGACATCTAGTCAAGCAACAATTCCTAATACAATTTATATAGGCCCCTAAACATTTGACAGTTCTAAAGCGTAAGTTTACTATTCGACCCTAGCCTAATATTTTTGCAAACAATGCGACATTGTTTTACATTCAGCTGTTAAATGTTGAGTACAGGTAAACTTACTGTGACTAAATACTATAGGTTAGAACCTTTTAGGTTTTTTTTATTATTATTCTTGCATTTCTGTTGCCATAGGTTAGACTAGGGTCGAATAGTAAACTTGCGCCAGTTCTAATTACAAAATTAGGCTACTATTTTGAAACAAGTTTTGAAAATAAAATAAACTCACAATAATGCTGTATTTATAATAAGTAAAACAATTATTTTTTAAATTTTCTCTTTAACACACTAGTAGACCCTACACAAATTGAAGTAATTTATTACGAAACTCTGTAACCTAGAAGAGGTTGGTATAATTAAGAGAATATGACACTAAACTGTTTTACAAATTAATGTTTTATGTCTTTGTTGCTTTCAAGGATTTCCAATGACATGCACGCCATCTTCCCAATGTGTTGTATTTCTGAATCAGTTGAACTTTCAAATATAGAGTCAGCAATGTTGAATAAAATGACAAAATGGGTGAAATATATTTTAATGGTTGAAATATAAATAATATTGTTTCTTTTTTGTTTCAGAATGGTTTAAATGCGTTACATTTAGCCTCAAAAGATGGACATATTCACGTTGTTACCGAGCTGCTCAAAAGAGGAGCCAATGTTGACTCTGCTACTAAGAAAGGAAATACCGCCCTCCACATTGCTTCTTTAGGTAAATAGTTAAAAAGTAAAATGTAACAAACTTTGCAGAAGTAGTATAATCATGTATAACTTAATTACAGTACTTAAATTTGAAAGAATAACTACTGCAACCATCCCAGCAGTTAGTTAGCGTGATGTCCAATCCGCTTACCTAAGATAAATATAAACTACCCGTAACATAATTTTAAAAAAATGTACACGGTACATAAACAGCTCCATTTTTGAAGATTTTGGTTTTCTGCAAAATCTTCCTTAATAATAGCAAAATAGGTGCCGATTTTGGTTTTCTGCAAAATCTTCCTTAATAATAGCAAAATAGGTGCCGTACCGGTATTTTTAATTCTGATTTGTTCATTGATTACACTATGAGAGCAGATTTTTTTTTGTGTTCAGTTGTGAAAGGTTATGCAATACTTAATCAGCACTGCCTTATTTAGATTTTTTTTAGACACATCCATCAGAAAACTTTCTATATGTTTACGAACAAAAGCAAATGTTTATAAGTAATATATGTTTCCGTAACATTTAGTTGTACACTATCAATAAAATGCCAATTTAAACATAGTAGTACGAAAGAATCAAAGTCTAGTCTTGACAAATAATACAATTAGATGGCAGGAGAAATACTGTTTTTGTTTAATACAATTTTATTATTAATTAGTTTTAACAAACATGAATACAATATAATTGTTATAAGTACATTCTCATTTAAGTATGTAGAATTTATATCAAAAATATTTAAAGATGTTGCTCTCTTGTTTTTGCTTTTAAATCTTAAATTTATAATATTATGTTGGTTGCACTGTAGAATACATAGGCTGAGACACAGATTAATTTAACTGATTTTGTGATATACACACAAAATGAGAAATAACTATTTTATAGGTTGTTTGTTAAGTAAAAACTCTTACAGAGGGACTAGAAGAAGGCCTTGTGGAGGGGAGTTAGTCTGTGTTAGGGAATTTCAGAGCAGGAATCTCTTCCCTCACCACTGAACAGTGTTTAGTAAACAGTCTGCACACTTAACACGTTCGCTACCACCATACTAAAATGTTTCCGTACATATAGACTAGCGTTGCATATATGCGACGGCCGGTTTCTATCCACAGAATGCCGCTGCAAATGTGCAATGCCTGGTCCTAATTGAAATAGACTTACGTCGCAGTAATATTATTTTGTTATTTAACTGCTAGTTTTGAAGTACTAGTATATTTTAAAAACCTGATTTATTGGTATCAGTAGGCCTATGTAAGGTCTCCTGCTCATATGCGGTGCTTGGTCTGTAACTTTGACGATTTTGAACAAGGGAACGTGAAGACGTTAAGTTCTCATGAAAATTACCCCCTTTCTCACGCCACATGTCTTGGTTGTTTTCCTGCATTTTTGTATGTCACATATGTGCGACGCTTGGTCTATAACAAATGTTACTATGATACTGAACAAATGCTTCTTGACATAGACTGAACGTCGCATGTATGTGACATCTTCAAAAATGCTGAAAACAGTAAAAAAAAATCAAATAGGTATTGCTTGACATGACTTTTAGGTTATTTTAAAGTATATTAACTCATTTGAACAAAATCATACTCATGGTCTTTGGCGTATGTCACAACTGTTTGTCAGAGTCTGTGTCACGATAGTCTGTGGCGAAAAACAGTGCCACGCATAAATGCGATGCTCGGTAGGGAACGTGTTAAGCACCATCATATAGCATATTTAAAAATACAATATAACTTGTAAATAACAATTTATAAGTTAATAATTATTGTTGCAATAGTTTTCAGAATGATTATATAAAATTGATGTGGTTTGTAGGACCGGAAATAGTAATAGCATAAGTCAATTTACCATCCCAGAAGAATCAAGTTATGAAAATTAGTTTAAAACAGAAATATTCTAATCGATATGATGAAAAGTTAAAATAACAAATTAGCCTAATAAAATATGTATTTTATAATGATTTAAAAATATATATGAAATGCTATTCTTGTTTTTGTCTGAAGTAGTGCTTCTCAGAATAGAAAGAAATTACAAGCACTCTTCCAGGATCAAGTTTTTTTAAATTTACTATATAAACTCTTAATTTGTCTATAAGTTAACCCTTGAGACATTATAATCATCTAATAGAAGCATTTGTAATGCAAGCCTATAAATGTTTCAATTGTCAAGCCTGGACATTGTTTAGATTACTAAGCCAGAGCTTATAACATTTCTCACATAAAATGTGTAGCCTACTTTAGGTCAGGAAAAACTAAAAACAAAAGGGAGTTTTGTTACTGATTTCCAAGATTGTTCACAATTTAGATAGTTTAATGTCCTGTTTAGTCTTTAATAATAATTATCAAAATCCTTTTAAAAATTAAATATAAGATCTGCTTCAAGAAAGTAACTTAATTAATAATACCAAATAATTTGAATGTGATACTTTGCAGCTGGCCAAGAAGAAGTAGTCAAATTACTAGTAGAACATGGTGCGTCCGTTAACGTCCAGAGTCAAAATGGCTTCACACCACTGTATATGGCAGCACAAGAAAACCACGATAATGTTGTCAGATATCTTCTCTCAAATGGTGCCAACCAAAGCCTGGCTACAGAGGTAATTTAAGTGCTGAACAAATTATACTATCTAAAACAGTTAATTTTAAGACTGACAGCTTATCTGTTGAAGTAACTGAAGGTTTGAATATAGCCATCTCTAAAACATCATCTATCAATTATTTGTTGCTGCACTCAAATAGCCTATGTTCAAGTTTTTTAGTTATATGGAAATAGTAATAGAAATTTATTTTATAGAGTTACTGTAGTATAAATTTGCATGCAGGCCTACCATAAAAAAATTCAATTTGGACATGATTAAATTTTTTAAGAAAAAATATTTATATTTTTCAAAATTAAATTAAATTAAATTTTTAGGATTGAGCCTAAAAAGAAAAACTGAACCATTATAGGATCACTCATTTGTCTGTCAGATCCATAATGTTGATTTTTTGGAACTTATAGGTAAAGGTATCACAACACAATACAGTAGAGCGTCGAAAATCCGAACTAATTGGGACCGAGTGGGGTTCGGATTATCAGTTTGTTCAGATTTTTGAAAATAACCAAGAAAATGCCATTTAGGCTAAAATATATGCCCTTTAATCGATTAAAGTGGTTAAACAGTACAAGCAGTAATGAAATTACAATACAGTATGTAAGACTACTTACATATTATGATTTAGAAGAACCTGCACGTCCACAGTAGGGCCAACATGATTACACTTGTAACTCTCAATTACAGTACAGTACATAATTAAAAGTTCACTTGTACATAAACAAAAAAAATACTGTATAGTACACTACTGTATGTACAACACACTGTTATAATGATTACACAAAAAGAAATTAATAAAATTTCTGTATGTTTACTGCTATCGCTAAAGCAGTTTATTGGCGTGACAGTGAAAATACTGACAGCCAGTCTGCTGTGAAGGCGTGTGAGAGCAGGTATTAAGAAGTGTTTAAAAATATATAATAATGTCAAACTGCAATGAAGATTTTTTGTGAAATTTTTAACAAAGCAATAATTTGAATTTGCGAAAACAAAATTTTTGCAGGGGTTGACTAGAACGCGTTCGGATTTTTGACGTTTCTGATTATTGACGTTCGGATTATCGACACTCTACTCTATAGGTAATCATAAATAAAAAAAATTGCTTAGAATTTTCTGTAGTCAAAATTTAGTACTCTATTAAATACATATTCTATGATACTATCGTGTGAGGTATTATTTGAAATTGCCATATTTAAGGATACCAAAACTATTTTATTATTTGGTAATATTTAGACCTATATTGTTTTTAAGATATTACCAAAAATGATTGTAAAAAAACTATTACCTCATGCCTACACACTAAAAAGACAACATGCTGTATTTAACAGTTAACAAATACGTTACTGTCATCTTTTGGTTATATTTGGAGACCTTGCAGTTCTTAACTATGCCAGCGCTGCAGTGTGTACAGTTCTATTACTGCGTCATTAAATTCTCCGCATGCGACTTCTGTGTATAAGATATCTGGGCTATTACCCTCCTTCTTTTCCCAAAAGTACTATAATCTATTTGTATACTTTAACAGACAAACTGTAGCAGATTCTCTTTTAAATAATAGGGACAACAAAGTTATCTATGCGGTGTAGGGTAATAATATCACCTTCTGTCATTGGTATTTTTTTAAACAAAACATTTGACTTAAAAGAACATTAGCCTATTTATAAAAAAGATTTATCATTTATATGCCATGTTTAAAAAATTACACCTAAGAATAAAATATTTTAAAATTATATTTTCAATTCATAAATGGTATTAAAGATGACATAAAATTACTGTAATTGTACCCAATTATAAATTGTAACACTAGAGCGTCATTTATTAAGAAACATTGTTTTTCAGGATGGATTTACTCCACTTGCTGTTGCCATGCAACAAGGTCATGACAAAGTCGTGGCTGTCCTTTTGGAAAATGACACCAGAGGAAAAGTCAGACTACCTGCTTTACACATAGCTGCCAAGAAGGACGACTGCAAAGCTGCCGCCCTCCTTCTTCAGGTATCAATTATAGCTTGTTTACAATCTGAAATAGTCAACACAAGTCTTTTTCCCCTTATCAATTATCTGAAATATACTAGTAGTTTTTAATGCATCAATTTTATGAACACCTTAAATCACTCGAGTGCTAAAAGAAGCCTTTTATAAGTACATGCTACAAACATTATTTTACTTAATTTCAAGTACAGGGGCGCCAAAAGCATCAAAACTCTTTTGTGTATTTTCAAAGGTTTCTTGTTGGGGGTTTACAAAGTTTCTAATTAATTGAAATGCATAAGTAAAAATGAAAAACACTTCAAATTTGCAACTATTATTTTATTTATTTTAATTATTAAACTATGTTTATTTTTTATGAATATCAATACAAAATATAAAAAATTTTAATTTTTGGATCCGTTACAATAATTTCTCTATACTGGGACACTAACAATTACAATTAAGAACATAGATATTTTGTACTACCGTACTTTTAATTAATTTTATAAATGCAGTAAGAAGTTAGCATCAGTTCACATTTATTTGACATATTGTGTGTAACTGATAGCGCTTGTGTGTTTGGATTTACAAATGGTCGCCTTGACGAAAAAATAATGTTAACCTATATTACATTCATAGAAATATACAAACCTAGAGGTTAACCTACTCTAAGTCTAAAAAGGGAGCTTATATGCTTACCAAGAAGTAATAGGAAACTTAAGAGCATAAAAAATATAACTAACAAGTTACAATTCTAATATAAGCCTTCTAATCAAACACGACGTTTCGGGAATACAAATCAATTCCCGTTCTCAAGTGACTAAAACTAACGGTACATAAACCTAGGCAACTAGGCCTATGTAAGGGTGAACAAAGTAAAACTACAAATTATTACTAACCTTAAATATCTACATGATAGATCTCAGAGCTAAGACTGAGAAGTCAAACACACCAACCACAGACACAACACAATTCATACACTAAGCACAAGCAATTGATGGCAAGCGTCTAGTTTACAAGCTAGAGAGAGACTGACAACTGGCCAGAGTATTCAGGCGTGGCCAATAGGAAGGGGTAGTTTCCTATTGAGAACGGGAATTGTTTGTATTCCCGAAACGTTGTGTTTGATTATTTAACACACAAATGATGGCAAATGTCCAAACAAGTAATTATAATAAAATTCAACATCCATCATTAACAAACAATAACTTCAAACAGAGAATATAATTTAGTTTAGGTTCTAATTGTTTCACAAAAATGATTGGTTATTTCTTTTTTTAGAATGAACATAACCCTGATGTTACTTCAAAAAGTGGCTTCACTCCTCTGCACATTGCTTCTCATTATGGCAACCAGGATATTGCTAACTTACTACTCAACAAAGGTGCTGATGTCAACTACTCTGCGAAGGTAGTTCTACAGAGATACGTTATCAAGTTTTCTAATCATAATGGTTAAAATTTACATATTGTTTAGGCAACTAAGGTCATGTTAAAATAAAATAATTAATTATTTGTTTTCTGCTTGTTTGAATCATTGAAATGCTAGTTTCGTGACACTTGTAATCTAAAACAAAACTAGGTTATTTGCCTATACTACAAAATTGTTATTTTTAAGAATAATTATTGTTACTAAGGGTCATTACAAGAACTTGGAACATGTTTGTAGGGATGCGGCAGATCTTGAAATTCTCTAAAAGTTAATATCGTCTAGCTACCATGAAAGGGTAGGAATTATTTCTTGGTTGTACTTTTCTTGATTTTGCCATACATTTTTATATAGGTTTTGAAAGTTTTTAGTTTTTTTTTTGGAAATAGGAATGTTTATGGAATACTATACTCAATGTTTTACTCAAATTATTTTGAAATTGGAGAAATATCTAACTAGCCTATATCAACCCTCTAAGTGTACGTATCACATATGTCACATGAGTAACATATAATATAACATCTGATTTCACCGATCATCTGAAATACTTTTAAACAAACCCAGTGTAGATTATAGTTTGGAGTTATGTTTACAACTTCAATCGTTGTAATTGGCTTGTGAAGTTGATTTTTTTAAATATGAGTTATAGAACTAATGTACCGGTATGCTATAATATATGTTATAACATTTGCTTTGAGGTTATAAACTGTATATAAATACAACATTTTATCATCAATATATTTGTTTATACAAATTTAAAGAAGAGATCTATACCTATTCGTTTAGCTTCGGAAACATTCGTACATCTTTGTATAACATATCTGATTATTAATTTCTTCACTATAATATTAATAACTTCTAAATCATTTGATCTATCAATATAAAATAAATAAACGGTACCAGGAACTGGCACATACTTTCTCACAAACACATTTAAATTACTAAACAGATTCACTGTGACTTGTAGGGTGGGGTAGGAGAGATTTTTATTAAAGTAGGCGATTAACTAATAAATATTATTATTAGCTAGAGAGAAAACTATCCGATCGATTTCGAACAAATTTGCACCAAACACGTCAATTAGGTCTTTATAGAAGCACGTAAAAAGGTTTTTAAAAATTTTGAAAAACAACCCCCTTTATGGCCAAAAAACCACCAAAAATCAGTTATTATTATTATTATTAGCTAAACGAGAATTTTTAGAAAGATGCGGGTTTTTGTATATGGTAGGGCACATTAAAGGCTACAAATTAGCCAAATTTTATCAAAATCGTTAGAGCCGTTTTTTTATAAAAAAATAATAACTGATTTTTTTGGGGTTTTTTGGCCAAAAAAGGGGTTGTTTTTCAAAATTGTTCAAAACCCTTTTTCGTGCATCTATACAGGCGTACTGGACATGTCTGGTGCAAATTTAGTTGAAATCGATCGAATAGTTTTCTCTCTAGCTTTGTCTACATACAGACATACATACAGACATACAGACAGACATACAGACATACAGACATACATACAGACAGACATTTTGTAAAAACCACTTTTTTGGACTCAGGGGGTCCCAAAACGGATATTTCCACAAAAATCTCAACATCGATTTTTTTTGCGATCACTATACTTTCTCTATACTATAGTATAGTGAGAAAGTAAAAGCAATAAAAGATAGTATTTTTATCTTTCTTTAAATATGTATAACGTGTGTAAATAAAAATGTTACAAATAGGCCTACAGTTATATAATCCTTATTATTGTACACATTTACCGAGTTAAAATTGCCCGTTAGGTAAGCCTACATAAGTATTCCTTAATGTTGTTTTTAAATAGTTTGTTTTTTAAATTATGTATTTCTGCTGTGTACCTAATTAATCAGCCTGTGATTTTTCACAGGGGCTTACTAGTTTCAGAATAAAAAGAAGGAAAAACGTTTTCCAAACGACTCAATGATGAAGTGTTTAGAATATCGCAATATCATATCAAAATTACCGTGACACTGAAGTAATAAATACAAATAGTCTGGATAAGTCGTGTTTCTTTAGCTTCTTAAGTATTAGAAACAATGCCAATTAATTACTTAACCAAACAAATCAGCATAAATAATTGCGAACTTTTAACATATTTGCATTTAACATATGCATATGCATATTTAACATGATGCATTGCCTACGTAGTGTACTGATTCTATTAATCAATAGTTGATCGGTGGTATTCCAAATCTGAGTCTGCTACTCAGATGAATTGAAAACAATCTGAAGCTTCCGAGTATTTCAATAATCACATTATTTTATCCCAGAATCACCCAACATCATAACACACATTTAACATCATATGTGTTATTGGTTTAAAACTGAACTTAAAGTTTTGATTGATCCTGTCTCGAGTTTACAACAACTCTGGCCCAGTTTTGTCTATGAAACTCTAGTCTTTCTTTGTCTTGATTTCTATAATTTGTTTTAAAAAACTTTTTATTCCAACTTCGGAGTCACTCTCTCCCACTCTTACATCATGATTGTATGATTGAAAGTTAAAAGTTTGTAACATACTGTTCTGGATAGGTTAGGTAAGGTTTTATATTATGACATACAGTAGAACCTCGATAATTCGAGTCGCAGTAGTTCGAGGGTCCGGGTATTTCGAGCTGTATTTGCAAAATTAAAAAAAGCTTTTTTGACTATTTTAAAAGATCGATTGTAGCGCGACTTCAAAATTACTTTGTTACCGCAGCCCCATTGTACATTTAAAATGTCAACTAGTCTTTTGAAAGTGACAAACGATCGAAGTGATTGGTTTGTGTTGGTGTGTTTACTTGGCGGGCTTTTCGACACAACACCACTCGCAGGTAGGTAATGAGTCAACATTGGATCTCGCCGACGCCGCTTATATCTCATGTTAGCTCAGACATACACCTCATACTTGACCATCTTCCCCTCTTGTTATTCTGAAAATAGTTCAATTTCAATAGTAAAATTTTAGTTTCCACGGAAGTACCCATATCGGTGTTTTGTAACGTTATCGATTAGAGAGTGCATTCTTTACTGTTGTTAAGTTTTTGAAGTTGTAATTCTCATTGCGTTTTTGTAATGATGAGCGGAAAAGCCAAAAGAAAGTTTGTGCCAATCAAAAAAATTACAGGCCTTGGAAAGACTAGACAATTGTGAAACCTTGAAGAAACTTGCAGCTGAGTACAGTGTCGGTGAAGTATCTGTAGGGGAATGGCGCCGTAATAGAGGTATAATCGAAACATTTCTACTATTATATGTTCTAATTAAAACATTAAAATGTATATTATTTTTGATTTTTGTCAATTTCTTTGCGTATTCCGAGTTTTTTTATAGTTTGAGGTACAGTCAGCTCGAATTATCAAGGTTCTACTGTATTATGAATGCGGCTGTTTAGTTGTAAAACTTCACCTTATGTTTATCAATTTACTGTTTATTGAAACAACTGTTATTTTGTTTCAGTTTTTGCAAATTACTACATAAAGTTTTGGCTCATAACTTTTGCAAACTTAAATTTTAACTGTAATATATTACTTTTTGAAAAAATTTCACTAATTTATGTAGAATATACTATATATAGTAAATAAAGATTTCCCAAAATATTCAACATTCTAAAAATAAAATTATACGTTTGCTTCAGCACAACATTACACCTCTGCACGTAGCAGCAAAGTGGGGTAAAAGTAATATGGTAGGATTGCTTTTGGAGAAAGGTGCTAATATCGAATCAAAAACAAGAGATGGATTAACTCCTTTACACTGTGCCGCAAGATCTGGCCACGAACAAGTTGTGGATATGCTTTTGGAAAGAGGAGCACCTATCAGCTCAAAAACCAAGGTAGCTATTCATATTTTTAAAGAATAAAATATCAAAATCGTTTTTCAATTTTTATAAATTCAAAGTATTTATCCTTATTTTCTTTTAAACAAGACAGACTGTTATAAAGTAAAAAAATTTGATAAAGACAACATTTCTATCCCTTCTTACGCTTGTAAAACTTGAAGCATTGAGCGTATACTCAGTTATAACTTGAAGCTTGCTGATATGGTAAGTTTACTGCATACTATTATTAAAATATATTGTTTTATAAAATTTAATACAGGGTGAGTTTTAAATGTCCCCCCCCCCCCCTAATTTTTTCCG
>JAGFPH010000251.1:377280-426888 GCA_018207615.1 Philaenus spumarius | reverse complement strand
GGGGGGGGGGGGGACATTTAAAACTCACCCTGTATGTACTTACTTTAATCATCCAAACAGAATTTATGGGATAATAAACTGTTACCTTATTTTACTATGTAACAGGAAACAATATTATGTTTTTGTTTGTTTTATGTTTCTAAATAGACAAATATTATGTGACATGTTCTGTATTTTTATTTTCCAGAATGGTTTAGCACCGCTCCACATGTCCTCGCAAGGAGACCACGTTGACGCAGCAAGAATCCTTTTATACCATCGAGCACCTGTGGATGAAGTTACTGTAGATTATCTGACAGCACTTCATGTGGCAGCTCACTGCGGGCATGCTAGAGTCGCAAAGCTGCTGTTGGACCGTAAAGCGGATCCTAACGCTAGAGCACTTAACGGTTTTACACCTCTACACATAGCTTGCAAAAAGAACAGAATAAAAGTAGTGGAGTTATTGCTTAAGCATGGAGCATCAATAGAAGCCACGACCGAGGTGAGTTGCAGTAAATTACATTTAGCATTGTGCCTCGTACTTAGAGAGAAACTATTTCAAATGATGGAATTAATTTGTTTCATTTTTACTAATTTTATGTCAGTTTCAACAATCTATGTTTTGTCAAGCACACAGTTGGTAGCCTGTGTGGTTTGAACTAAAATCTTTTTTTATTAAGGGAGTATGAAAAATTGTTTCAGTTACCTAATTACTGTACTTTTTAATATTAGCAGTTGCAACTTAATAATTCTATTAAGCATCTACATACAAATTAAATAAGCATTCATTAACCTAGCCTTGATTAAAGATTATTTAATAAATGGTACCAGGAACTGTCACATACTTTCTCACAAACATATTTAAATTATTAAATAAATAATTACTGTGACTTCATAATTCTAGGTGGGGCAGGAAAGGTGATATTAAAGTAGGAGATTAACTAATAAATATTATTATTATTAGCTAGAGAGAAAACTATTCGATCGATTTCAAACAAATTTGCACCAAACACGTCAATTAGGCCTCTATAGATGCACGAAAAAAGGTTTTGAAACATTTTGAAAAACAACCCCATTTTCGGCCAAAAAACCCCAAAAATCAGTTGTTATTATTATTAGCTAAACGAGAATTTTTGGAAAGATGCGGTTTTTTGCATATGGTAGGGTACATTAAAGGCTACAAATAAGCCAAATTTTATCAAAATCGTTAGAGCGGTTTTTTTTATAAAAAAATAATAACAGATTTTTTGGGGTTTTTTTTGTCTAAAAAGAGGGTTGTTTTTCAAAACTTTTCAAAACCTTTTTTCGTGCATCTATACAGACCTAATTGACATGTCTGGTGCAAATTTGTTTGAAATTGATAGAATAGTTTTCTCTCTAGCTTTGTATAGATACAGACAGACATTTTGTAAAAACCACTTTTTTTTAACTCAGGGGGCCCCAAAACGGATATTTCCAAAAAAATTTCATCATCGATTTTGTTTGCGATATGTATACTTTCTCTATACTATAGCATAGTGAGAAAGTAAAATTAATGACAATCGCTTTATTTGCTATAGTTTGATAAAGGCAAAATTCTATAAATAGCAGTCAAGTGTCATGTGTTCTTTTATTCTAATGCCGGATGTTTTGCCTATTGAATGTGTTTTCCACTGATTGTATTGCCTTTGTTAGATAATGTACATTGTTCTTTGGTAGTTAGTTTATTCTCTTTTCAGCTTTATATGATATGAAAAGTGGGAGAAAAAATTTATTAATATAAAAGAACATAAATTGTCTTACAATATCACAACATATAACAAATATATTTTAATTTACTTTTTACTTTCCTTACCCTATACTAGGTAAGGTAAGTATTGCGATCGACCCAAAAATTCGATGTCGAGTTTTCATAATATCTTTACGTTTCAAGGCCCCCTGAGTCCAAAAAATGCATTTTTGGCAATTGGTCTGTCTGTGTGTCTGTGTGTCTGTGTGTCTGTGTGTGTGTGTGTGTGTCCGGAGTGCACAGGGCAAACGGCTGGACGGATCGAACTGAAATTTACAGGATATCTTCAAACATGTAAACAATTAAACCCATGTAAATTTGAAGCAAATCGGAGGTGGTGTCTTACCGTGGGAGCAGTTTTTAGCACATTTTTGGTATTTACTCCAAATTCACTCTAACGATTTTGATTAAACTTTGCTAACATACTCTACTCCGACCCCCTTAACACCCTATGTACGCGAAAGACCGTTAAAAATTCGTTGAAAAAAATTATTACAAAAACCAAGTTATTTTGTTTTTATCTCTGAAATGGCTGGTCCTATCGACTTGAAAATGGCCTCATTCGATTCAGCGTCCAAAATAATGTCAAAAACGATACCCCACTCAACTTTTTCCATTTTTTCAAAAATTGCCCCCAAAAAGGGCGTTTTTAGGGGTAAAAATGTCTTTTTTTAAACTAGCCGTATTTGGTATCAAATTTGACATTTTGTGAGGTTAGAAATTGATTGAGACCAAAATCAGGTCCGTGGGATTAACCGTTTTGAAGTTAGTACCACATTTGAAGTTCTAACCTAGAAAAAGCTGTTGGTTTTGAAGAATTATAAAATGATATAAATATTTAAGTCAAGTTGCTATGGTAATGAATATAAAAATAAAATAAACGGTACCAGAAACTGGCACATACTTTCTCACAAACATTTAAATTATTAACTCGAAAATGGTATCATCAATCTCTCGCTCGAGAAATTTGATAATTGATACAGCATCTATTTTGGTAAGGAAAGTTGTGTGATGTGCACACCAGATGTTTTTCTTAAATATTACCTATTTCGTTCAAATCAAAATACATATTTACACTTAAATAGTGATTCTATACAACACATTAAATAGTGCTATCCTGAGATGAAACAACACATTATATAAATAGATTAACATGTTTGCTACCAACATAGTACAAATTTTTGGTACACATAGACTAGCGTGTACCTAGTCCACAGAATGCCGTCGCAGTAGTATTATTTTGTTATTTAACTGTTAATTTTGAAGTACTACTATATTTTAAAAACCTGATTTATTGGTATCAGTATGTATGGTCTGACGCTTATATGTGGTGCTTGGTCTGTCACTTTAACGATTAAGAACGTGAGAAAGTAAAGACGTTAAATTCTCATGAAAATTACCCCCTTTCTTACGCCACAATTTTTAGTTGTTTTTCCGCCTTTTTGTTTTGTGGGAATGCGAAGACTTGAAATTTTCAGGAATCTTTCTCACATAACAATTCCTGGGAATTCTGATTTTCCGCCTTTGTATTTCAGTCCTAATACAATGCAGTTGTATTGGTTGTGTTTTACTAACATTGCTTCAGAGACTAACAAAACAACTTACTATGTATCTTGACGTAGAAAGAACGTCGTATATATAAGTCGACTTCAAAAACGCTGAAAACAGTAAAAAAATACAAATAGGTATTGCTTGATATACCTTTTAGATTATTAAAAAGTATATTAACTCATTTGAACAAAATTATACTCATGGTCTGTGTCTAATGTCACAACTGTTTGTCCCAGTCTATGTGTATTGCTTATTAGTCTGTGATAGTCTGTGGCGAAAAACAGTGCGACACATATATGCGACGCTTGGTTGTGAGCGTGTTAATCAATGCAGGCACAGCTAGTTGTAACACAAACATTATATTGTGCAAAAATATTATTAAAAAACATTGTATATTGTGTATAAATATTATTTAAATGTGTTTTAGTCTGGGCTTACACCACTACACGTAGCTAGCTTCATGGGCTGTATGAACATAGTTATCTACTTGTTACAAAATGAAGCCAACCCTGATGTTCCGACAGTACGAGGAGAGACTCCACTCCATCTTGCTGCTAGAGCTAATCAGACTGACATAATTCGAATTCTTCTCAGGAATGGAGCTCAAGTTGATGCCAGAGCTAGAGTATGTAGTATTGTAACTAGTTAGTCTAAAATAAGCAGTTGGGTGAGGAAACTAGTTTGGCTTGACTCATTGTAATCATTCGTCAAAATTACTGCAAATACCTATATTTTGCAATTTTAAACTGAAGAAATTGTTAAGGGTCTGCTCCAGTAAACGAGAAAGCCACCGGAAACGCAAATGCCTCTACTATATCCCTATCTAAACAGTGCAATTTCTTGCGCTGACATTGCCTCATTTCAAACCATTTTATAAGTCTATCTTTTGTAATTGAGTGTTGAAAAAAAAAACTGAATATTCTTTATAAAATTTCGGATCCGGCTTGCAAATTATTTTTTGTTATTAATTTTTTATTGTGTTAGGAAAAAAATTCAAACTTTGTACTTACAAAATGTCAAAATCAAAAGCATTTAAAAAAAATGTAAATTGCAAGACGGATGCGTATTGTGACTGTGCTAAAAATGAGACCTTGCAAACAATTTTATGATAAAAAATAAACGAAATAAATGGTTTGAAATTTAACATTGCTCTTATGGCATAAAAATCCAAGATGGCTGCCACTACAGCAGACCCTTAAAGAGTATGGATCAATTCTTGTTTTAAGCTAAAACATATGTTGTAATTAACCAGGAAACATAAGCCTAAATGACTTAAGCCTATGTATACTATCTAGCATAAAAATCCAAATAAAATTAACCCAGGACTGAAAGTGAGTTGTCAAAAAACATAACTAAATATAAACTGGAAAAAGAGAAAACACATGTGACCAAGCACACATACCGCCCCCCCTCCCCCCGTTAAATCCTCGCCGCACGACTCCCCCTCCAAAATTTTGCCAATTGTCCTCCTCTACTTCAGCCTTCCTCCTCCATAATAATTTCATGTTCAAATTTATTTTCATTATTTACTAGATTCCTATATACAATTATTGGTATTAGGATAACAAGTCTTTTTTCATCATTATATGAACTTTCTCCCTGCTGATCAGTCATGGAGTCAGTGTTAAATTGTGAAGAAGTTTCCCCTACACATTGATTGATTTAAAAACTCCAACTTTTGTTTTATTACATCCTCTATTTTTTTCTCTCTTTTCTTGCACCATTTTGCCGTATTCTGCAACGCTAAGCCTCTTTCGTCCGTCTATTTTTAATTAAGAAATCATAACACTAAACTATAACAAACTGATTAACTTTTTTCCACAAATATGAACAACTAGAGAAATCACAACTGACAGGCTACCGTAAATGACATTTTAAAACAATATTTTAAAGTTATCACTATTTTAAGCTCAAACAAACACTGGGCGAAACAAAAAAAAAGCTATAACTTTAACCTTTACATTACTGACTTGCACAAGCTTAACAGCCGACATGTGAAATGTAAACATGTCTCTGATTGGTTCCCGATTAAAGCCGTAGAATCACAAAGGTCTTGCCCTCCCCCCTCGTACGCTTTACTGTTTTTACAAATATTTATTTTCCCAAAAATTTGCCGTCATGGTCCCGGGCCCATGTTGCCATGCCTAAATCCGGCCTTGCACACACCTAAAGAAGAATGACAAACTCCAAAACAGCCCAAGATTGCCTTTTCAGGAAAAATAACTGAACTACCCATCCGACCGAAGCAGGTTGAAACTCTTTAGTTTAAAAAACTCATCACCTATATTTTAAGGTTATAGTGAGGGCTCTGGTATTCCCCCTTCTGGAGGTTCGTCTGACAAAATTTTAGCCTTTAAATTAGCGAGTTTTTATTTTTAGTAATTGTTTGATTAAAGGTAGCCGTAGTAGCCTCAAAATGTTAACTTAGTCTTCAAGTTTACTTTGTATGATAATGCTGATGGTACTAATCAACACTTATAATTCTATTTTTTTTATACAGTGTTTTTTATTCATTTTAATAAGGCATAAACAATGTAAAAAAACCTCTGCCCATCTAGAAAAATATAATTTTTACATTAAAGAAATAGTTCAAATCGCTTGAGTATTTTTTGCGACTATTTCCATACAGATGCAAATATTCACCGTCTATAAAAGTTATCTAGTTTTTTTTATAATGATAGTTACATAGAGTTCTTTACTTGCTTGTAATTCTTATAATTAGTGATGACTCATCAAAGTACACAATCCGTCTAGACCTTAATAATTAAACTTAAAATAATTAACGCAGTTAAAACTCAGTTTCTAATGAAACTATTTATGCAATGTTAACAGGAGCAACAGACACCGTTGCATATAGCAGCAAGACTTGGAAATGTTGACATCGTAATGCTCTTGTTACAACACGGAGCTGCCGTTGATTCAACAACCAAAGACTTGTACACTGCACTGCATATAGCTGCCAAGGAAGGACAAGATGAGGTAAAATATTTAGTGGGACGAAGGATAATGGACCATGTTGATACGCTTTATCTTATAGATAGGTTTTGGGCGAAGAAAATTGAATATTTTATTTAGTAAAAACGTTAAGAGTAGGAATGTGAAAAGCATGTGTTAATGTGTCTGTTGGAAAGAGATGTCATGGATATTATTTACTAGTGCAAACTTTCTGTTTTAATTCAAGAGCATACAATCAGGTCTTATAATACATGATTTTGGTATTGTTTTTTTGTTTTTTGAAAATTAATTTACAGAGTCTAAGCTTTACTCGAATCAGTACAGTTTTGGCATAATCGGTGTGTGTGCATAACAGTAAGAACCCCTTGATTTTGTTTTTAAGTTAATTGAAAATTTATAACTTTAAGCAACTGCAATTTCATTGATATGATCTTGACAAACTGGCTGCAATAGTAATAATATTGAAATTTAGAATGAATAGTCAATCAAGTGTTAATACTTTATAAATAAATTGTGTAGAAAATGTTGGTCATCTTTGTATGTTGGTCATCTTTGTGTATCTTTGATGTCATTAAACCATCAATTTAACTGTGAATGTACAAATATTTTTGTATACACATGATGGAAGAAATTATAAGCTTAGTATAATCTCTCTTCTGCTCTCCTTCTCTCTCTTTCTCTCTCTCTCTCTCTCCCCTTCTCTCTCTCTCTCTCTCTTTCAGTCTGGCACTACAATTCAACCATATTTATTATCTGTGTAAATTTAATAATTAGCCAAGGCTCCTACATAGGATCCATCAAAAAGACATTGTAAAACTATAAACAATTAAAATTACTGTGTGGTTAAATATTTTCCCATTGTATACTCTTACTGTTGACTTTAATTTGTTTTGTATACAAATTCTTTATTTAAAATGCAATTCATTCCATTCCTATTTTACACTGCCCTCTTGATTTTAATTGGTTCACAATCTGTTGAACTTTATAAAACAAACAATATATATATATTATGATTCTTTTTAAGGTAGATCGATTTTATTAAGGTGCCCATGATTATTAACTCTTACACTGATCTATATTATGGGTGGGAGAGAGTTGATAAAGTAGAATATTTTTATTTGATGACCCAACAAAATATTAAAATTTTTTTTTTTTTTAACCCTATCTAAATATAACAAAAACATTTGCAATCAGTTACAACAAAGCTTGTGGTTATTTGTTATATTTGTTAAAATTTGCATATGATAAAACCTGATGTTTAGATTAATTATTCATTGTAGATATTTATGTTATTTTATGTATATATATTAAAATTTTTGGTATAATAAGTAGTTGTTTACTGTTAGTTGAATAATGTTGTAAATTTTCCAAAAAATAATCATATTAAAAAATATTTAAGAATCAAGGTTGTTTCGAGTGCATGACTCAAATTCATTTTGGGATGGAAATATATATTTGTATTTTAAAAAATAATAAGTGCCTTTAGAAATTAAACAGTTTAAAAATGCAATTTTCGAGTGTAGTTTTCTGTATAGGCTATATTATTTTAAAAAGTTCAATGTTATCAAAATTAAAGGCACTAGATAATTAATATGTTCTTTGTGTTGACAACATACAAAAGTGCAGAATAATACCTTTGGTTGTCTATCCTTTGAATCAATTGATCCATGCATTCCTGTAATGTATCTAGAATCAGTTAATATCTTTGTGTTGGCTAGTAGCTGGCTGCTAACAATAATAACTGACAGGAAATCACGACGGGTGGAATGGGACACCATTACAGTAGAGTCCCGCTATTCCGAACTAATTGGGACCGAACACTGTTCGGTTTAGTGGGAATTCGGAATAGGCAGATTTCATAAATAATATCAACGTATTGACTTGTTTAGGCGTATATTAAGTGCGGGGACATCTGCTAGTGTCTGTTCTATACAGCGTTCATCAGCTCGGAGGAAAGCAAGGAGGAGGTGAACGCTCAAACTGAACTCATATCACACGTAGACGCGGCAAATGCTCTTGACCTTGCCTTAGTGTAGGTTTACACCATCCGTTATTTTTTCCTTCCGTTATGATTCTGTTTTCTTCTAAAAACGTAAAAGAAGGGATAGGTTGTTCAAACTGTCCGTTTTGTCATCCCGCAGTCTGTCTGTTAGTACCGCATCGTCTTGAAAAAAGATCAAGAAAAAAATAAAATTCGTTCGAGATAACGAAAATGGAGGAGAAAAACGGATGAACACAACTGGCAGGTGGCAACAACACTACTGGTGCCTATCTGTTGTATCTAATCTTTCCTTCTTTCTGACGGACCCGGTATCCTTTTCAACGAATGCTTGTTGCGGTAACTTCCTTCCCGCAAAACGGATGGAAAACGTGAAGGAAACAAAACCAGCTTTCATTCCAATTTGGTTTTAGGCATTTTCATCAAGCTTAGGCTCTATGTATGCCTCTAGTTAACTTATTTGTATAACAATAAATGTACGTTTTTTCACAAACGTATATTTAAATTCTTTTGTTTTTATGTTTAAAGAAATTGGTATTTTTTCTGAACTCTGTTCGGAATAGGCGGATTTTCGGAATAGCGGGGTTCTACTGTATTGTATTGAACTTTAAGGCACGGCGTGCACTAAGAATAGGCTCGGCTGGAACTGATTCGGCTAATTGGAAAATTTTGCTACGCGTGTATTGTAATGAGGACCCGTGCACTACGTTGGTATGGATCGACATTCAAAAGGCTGGTGTAGTGCATGCGTACAAAGCGATTATGGCATAGCCGATTCCGAAGTACTGCGCATCCTGCCTAAATGTTACATTTTTTTTTTTTTATAAATTTGAATTTGTGTTTTGATGCTCCGGTAATCAGGCCAGAACACAATTCAATGCAAGGCAAAATTAAACTGATTAAAAATTTAATGCAAATTTAAAAAAGAATCTGTGATTATCACATATATTTCACAATAAATTATATTATCTGGATAATCTTAGCTGTATTTTAGTTGGTTTAGTTGTCAAAGAATTTAAAAAATGGATGTGACAAAAAGAAGTGTTTCGGCTGAAAGACAAAAACTGCCAGATGACCGTCAAAGGTAATTAATGTACCTTTGATTTGAATGTACAATTACATTTTTTTATTCCATCCCATACTGTAAATTGATCTAGCATTTACCACTTTTGTTATTTCTTAGAAGTTTCTAATTTTTGTTGTATAACTTGAAACTTAACATTCTTTTTTGTGTTCCTCGAATCCTCTAAATCAATGCCTTAGTGTGTTCTATAAACTGTAGGTGTCATGTACCTACACAGACAGTTCATTCCAGTCTATATTGTAACATTTTTTAAACTTATTTAAATACTTAAAGTTTTTAATTTACAATAACCTTCAATTTTTCTCACATTTTGTAATTAGAAAGTTTTTTATTTCAAACTAAAATTGTGACCATAATTCAAGCTTTTAATAATATCCTTTAAAAACTTTTAAATCTGAATTGCATAAATTTAACTCTTATTACAATATATATTTTTTAAATAGCATGATAATGAGGGTAAAACCAAGAATTGTTTGTTGATATTTTTATAAATTAAAACATTCTATAATTAATTATTATTCCTTAAATGATGGCTTTATTATTTTAAGTAAACATTATGTTCAGTAAACTTTCTATATTCTTTAAGGTTAGGTTTCTGAACTGTAGGTTAGGTTTTGGATGTTAGAACTGTAAATTGAAATTATGTACAACTTGTGTCTTTTCTTTTCTAATGTCGGCCACCTATTGTGCTGCCACATGTGGTATTGTCTCCTAGTAGTCATATAAGCTCTTTAAACTATAGGAACTTCAGACAAAACTTTAACACTAAGAAAAATTTAATTTTTATCTGTAAATACAAAATTTGTTTTTGCAAATCAAGAAACCCATCTTAAAGGACGGTTCCATGAATATGGAGAGTTTACTGTTGTGTAAAGAATATGAAAATGTAACTATGTTTTAGTTCAAATAATTAATTGTTTGTGATATACTAGAATATATAAATTTAATTTCAGTTGTTATATTTTGCAATTGATGTTAATTTTATTGTTGTCTTGATTGCTGTAAGATAAATTTGTTGTGATTTCTGTTGCGTTAAGTTGTTTTCTGGAATTCCCAAAATCGGACTCAATTTGTGGGTTGTTGTTTTGCTGACATCAATAAAGTACAAATTTATTGTTATAATTTTTCATTTTATTTAATTCCTGTAGTTAGTATTATGATTTAACTCATTGATGTTATGTTCATTGCAATGAAATGTTTGTTTTTTTTTTTTTTTTTTTTTTTTTTGCTTAAATCACATGGATGCTATTGGGTCTTTAGAACAGATGCTATTAATACTTTGCCTTCTTACTTCTTTTGTAGAACTTTTCTTATTTTATTTTACGTTTCAAGTTAAATGATTCTTTGGTAAAAAATAAGACTGATTTTTATTTTGACATGTTGTGCTGTCACGCATGATATTAAGAACTGGTGATCCTTTAGAAATTTAAATATATTTTTCAATGATAACGAGTTTTCCTGGAAACAGAAACATAAAATTAGACTGTTGATTGAGTCACGTGGTAAAAAAACTAAGTCATTGTTGTTATGTATAACATAGTTTTCCTCTGAAGTTAACAAACCAGAACTAACTAATTGCAATGAAATCTAAATACTTTCATTTGGTTTCACATTCTTGTCAGTGATGCTATGAAAAAACGTTGACTTTTTTACTTCAATATTGTGATCACCTGTCTTGATTGTTCAAAATTACTTTTGACATTACCTATAAATTAAAATTAAGTAAGGGCTGGATTAGGGAATGATTCTTCAAATATTCTACATGCAATTAATTGATGTGATATAATAAATATTAAATTAGTTTTATATAAGATTATTTGAACTCGGTTTATTTGAGGTTTTATATTTTTTAGATAAGCCGGAAGAGCAGAAATGAAAATTTATGTATTGCAAGTTCAGTTTTTATTTGTATTTCTTGGAAAGCCTACCTTAAGGGTAACAAGCGTTGTTCTGAGATTTAGAGTTACTCGAAACTTTGGACTTTAATCCATATTATTAACTCGGAGAAATTGACCCTGTTCAAGTTAATTTATTAGTGGAAATAAAGTAAAAGTTTGGTTGCAAATACGCTGAATTTTATCAATGGTCGTTTCAATAAAAATGTAGTCATTCAATAGTAAAATACTTGTTCATCTTGTATAATATTTTAAATTAATCAACAGTTTCTTTGTACAAGACTTTATAACAAAGTTTTTTTACTCAGCCTCAACTTAATCCTTGCTATAATAATAACAAGGACTTTACATTTTATATTGTATTTCTCATCTATCATATTAATCTTTTTTTTATTCTTGGCTATGGCTTTTGGTAGGAAAGTCAAAATACCTTGCAGGTCTTCTTTTTTAATATTATTTTAAAAAATATTGTAAATAATTTACATTCTATTTTTGTAAATTATTTTAACAACAATTTAAAGTAGTTTATACAAAGTAAAGTTTTGTAATGTTAGATTCTAAACAATAAAGACCCAAATTTTAATTTACAAATGGAATGTGTACAATAAAAATTAAGAACAACGTATTGAAGTATCAGTATTAACTCAGGCAAAACTAAAAACTGATTTTATATAGTTCTATTAGATTAAGTTAGCTTTGTGGGATCGTCGGAGGACGTCACACAGGATAGTCAGCTGATCTCTGGCCAAGGCACTTCCATTGTTACTGCTCAGGTAAGACAGCTGGCATATCCTGTGTGACTCCCTTCTGTTTGTGCTTTACTTTGGTCTGCAGAATGCGATCATTGAAACATTGTAGAGATATGTTTGTACACGCTTGGTTTAACAAGACAAGAAATGTGTTTTAACAGTGTAGATAGAGATATGTGTTATGCATTTTAACAATGGTTTATGAGTAACTAATGGCTTCAGATGTGTGTGTTTGTTTTTGGAAAATGTACAGAATAGAAATAAAAGTATAAATAGAAAATACTGTATTGTTATTAAAAACAAATATTTTGAAGCTTTATTTGGTCACTCGTTGGCATTAAGGCTTTTAAACTTTTAGTATTGATACAAATCTGAAATTTGTTACCCTACAGCTCTAGATACTAGGATTTATATTAGAAGTTTGTAAACATATTTTCTTTATATATTCATCTACCATACAAAAGTTGTAATTTTTTCTGTCCTATATGATTTTGATAAAATATTGTTTTTTCATTTGGCAAAGAATAGCTGAGATATCAATAATTAATTTTATACGGTAAGAGAAAAATGTACAGTTTTGTAACAATCAAGTTTTGAATTCAGATAGTAGGTTAAGCATGTACTACTATGATTTGAAATAGCTGTGACAGTCTTCCAGCTGATTTCAAAGCTTGAAGTCCCTTTTTCAATATGAAGATATGGATGTTTGTGTAGTAAGGACAGCCATCACTTTGGTAAATAAAACCTCAAACTAATTAAATTGCTGACAACCGAGTGTTAGGTACCAGGAACTGTCTGTCTTAGTAAATTACCAAGAATTATTTGTTCAAAGTTTTTATCAATATCTAGGCTAACATTTTAACATACAATAGAAGTAAAGATACCACCTTGTTCTACATTAAAAGAATTATAAATTTGTCTCTTATGAGGTTTTTGTAAATCATATATTTGCTCTGAAATGTATTTTAAAGTAAACAATTTTAACAACAGTTTAATTTTAAAATTGTGAAACTGTTAAGTGTAAAATGTATTAAACCTTTTTTAAACTGCTAACTATAGGTTATAATATGCAAAATTTGCAGTAAAATTCCAATTATCCGAATCGCTTTCAGAATTTCAGAAAACAAAATTAAGACGGGAAAGTAATGCGATTTGCAAAATAATGATTCTATCTATGCACGCTATTGCACATAGGCTTATAACACGCAACGAACTGTGTATTGAAAATTATCCCAATATGGGGGTTGGCGTGCGAAGCACACAATGTATTATGTATTGAAAATACTCAAAGCACGCAATTCACTGTGTATTGAAAAAACTCCCAATACGGGGGTTGGCATGCGAAGCACGCAATGCACTGTTCGTCGGCCGCTTCTCATAGTGTTCAGTGTCAAGCTCACCTGTGCGTCCTTAGCAGTGAATGTGTTATCATAGTACTTAAATGTTAAATTTATAAAACGTGTATACGCGAAAAGGTTAAAATAGACCCTTTTTTCGGGAAAATCCAACTATCCAAATTTTTTATCATCCAAATGGGGTCCGGTCCCATTTGATTCGGACAACTGGAGTTCTACTGTATTGATCAAGTAGAAAATGGCAGAAACGTAAACGGAAGTGTTTTAGAACATACATTGATATATTTTTTTTATGCCTCTTATCACTTAAAGAAGTTTGCCAAAACATTTTATAAATATTTTGTATCTGTAAATATTATAAAAATAAAGCACAAATTAGCTTAATATTACAAAACTGAATTTGATTGTCCGGTGTGCTATAGTTTGAACCTCAAACACATATGCACAGGTTCAAACCTAGATATTGATGTTCAGTTTACTTCTGCTATTCTCTGCCACCCTGTTTTTATTAGTCTAACTGGCGTAAAGTAAACACATTAAAGAAAAAAATCTATTTATTATTTTTTTTAATACATATTCCAACATTGAATACAAATTATTTGAAATAAGTTTTTAAATCATATCTTTAAAATTGTTGGTTCTACAAAAGAAGTACTGCAAACTATTTTGATTCGTTTTGTTCAAGTATAGTTTAAAAAAATAAAAATGTAATTTTCTGACAAAATATTTTTTCTTACATGATAATGATAGTTACAAATGAACCTCACTTGTGTTTGTCCAACTGAATGTTGTTTGATAAATACAATTTTAAACAACTCGGTCACAGTAAGTCTTAAATTGAAAATTGTTATTTTTTCATTAAATTCTTCCTTAGTTTTACTTAAATTTCAATTATATAAATATTGAAATATTATAAATATTGGCATACAATAAACTCTCTATAGTGCCAAAGATAAGTTAAAAAAATTCACCCAAATAAAAAATTAAACAATAATGTATTCTAAAACAGTAACTACACAAAAAATAAACAAAATGAAAATGCCTACATTATTAATTAGCTTGTAAAAATTACAAATGTTTGAGCAAAAAATTATTATCTTTCAATGACCTAAATTGCATTCATGCATTGATGGGCCCAGGCAATGTTTACAGGTCTAACAAATTTCAATAATTAATTATAGAGTAATTTCTTCAGAACTTGTCACCTTTATACGTTAAAATTTAGACTATTAACTACATAAGTATACTTTTATGTTGAATATTTCCATACTAAAGTAGCATATTAGGCAGCTGTTAAGCCTCAAATACCAAATTTCACCCAACACCAAACAAGAAATCTGTTGCAATTGATGATTATACAAATGCAGAATGTGTCAGGTCTAATCTAATTGAGTTTCAGTGAATCTCTATTATAAGTAGATGATTAATTATATATGACAAAATGATTGTTTATGTAATAATATATTTAAGCAAGTGATATTTTTTTGTACAGTACACTTGAATAGTTTTTCTTAAGTGATCCCTTGTACTGTAAAAAGCTTCAAGTTTTTTGGTAAAAACAAAATGCATGATCATGGAATGAAACTTAAAAGCATGACTGCTGCTGATTGAACCGACAACAGAACGAATAAAACTGATATTCTGCTATAGTCAGTTTCATTTAAAAAGAGTTAAATAAAACTATTTTCCTTTTATATTATACATGTTATTACCTTAAACACATTTTTACACTAAAGTATAACACATGAACATAATTATTACATTTTAAATGTTGGCTTTACTAGCATTCGACACTTATAGTTTTCGCCAACATAGTTGTTAGAAAAATTTATGAAAATTTGGTAACAAAAAAGTTTTCTGTTTCAATTAATACATAAACAATTCACAACTAAAATATGAGGGAAGTTCAAAAAGACCAAACTATTTAATATAAACACTTTATTATCTTTTAACATTTTTACTGTCTGCCCCTTCATAGTAGTTTCCATTAGAAGTAATATACCTCCCACAGTGATCATTCGACTTGTGGGATGATTCTTAAAACACACTTTTAGCAAATCCAATAGGTTTATAATCACTTTTTATGTTTACTTTATTTTTATTTGTTTTTGTTTAAAGTTTGTACTTTATGTGTTAGACTAATCAAAACAGGTGGAGCAACCAGCGTATAACTCAGGTAAATCGATAACCATGTGATAGCCTATGAGGTTTCAACTGTGGCAGTTTCGGCTAAGGCCTTCAGCCTCTCAGCCACACCGCTTCTCCACATTTTTATCAATTAAAAAAGTTGCCTTTTAATTTTAAATTTGTTTTAAAATTTAAATTTTGGAAAGACGATAAAGTTTGCTGGTAACATCTTTCTAGTCAAAAGAAACCACTATCATTACTTTGTCAATTTACTGACTTTCTTGGGCCCTCGCAATTCTTCTATAATCCTAATAATAATAATTATAATTTAGTTTCAACATAGTAACTGTTCACTTAAATCTCAACTCATGTTATTATGGTTTTTAGAAAATTATCAACATTGTTTCCTTGGTCTAACAGCTCCTGACTGACATTGACTCAATCTACTTTTTATCAAAATAGCAAACAATTATTTTTTTTATTCGACACCGTTCACTAGCAGGCTCATTATATCAAAATCTTCAAAAATTTTCATTTTTGTACTGTGTGCATATGAATTAATTGCCATTACAGTTTTAAAACAGGTAAAGTTTGTTAAAAAGTCTGAAATTTCTTTTTCAGTAGAGGAGTTTTAACTTGGAATTTATTGTGCAGTTTTCATAATAGCTTTTAATAATCCATGTTTAAATCATATACTTATTTCATCAGTCAATAAATATATGTCTTCTTGAACCTCCGAACACTTAAAACCAGTTACCGATTTCGAACAATAACATAAAAAATGTATGTCAATAGTCTTACCGCTCTGGTCAAGACTTTACAAATGAACCAAATTGACAGAATTAGAGATTGAGTTTTATCATTTAGGAAGGTCGTTTTTCTAACACTTTGTGTATATTTCAAATAAAATAATTCTAACACAGTGTATTGTGATATCTCATCAATAATACTGGTGTAAAATTATTATCAATTACTCTGAACAACAAACACTGTTACTAAAGGTAGAGTTCAGTTTTGTTCACAAGGAACAACCTTATACAGTTTTTTGTTTGTGTTTATGTTTGTGCATGTGCATTAATCTGCAGTGCGAAAAACAGATTGTTTTAAATAGCTGCAATTGATTTATTTTAGGAATATTTGTGTTATTTAATTTTGTTTTCTTCAAACAAACTTTGTTAAGAATAGTTAGTTACAGATAGTTTAGAAATTTAATTAAAATTGTGATTACTAAATGTTTGTGTGTATATATTATGTGTTAATTAGACAAAGAATTAGATGTCCTGAATCAAAACCTGATTTAAAAAGCTTAAAATAAAAATACAAGTTACTTATTTATTGTTAGATTTTTAGTACATAGTCGTGATTTTGCAACATTGTAGAAGGTTACAAAAAAGTTTAAAAAGTACATTACATCTTTGGATTCATTATTTTGTTCTGTACTAAGCAATGTACAACAATATTTTTGATCAACTATTATTATTAAACAAAGCAACTAAATAAAATAAATTTGCTTCCCAAAATTATACATTCATTAAATACTCCTCTGAATAAAAACTATTAATAATGCAAATGTTTATTTCCCACTTTCAGCAATTATTGTCTGCATTGTTCTTAAAATTATTTTAAAATATAACTTTATCTCAAATAGTTACCGTTATAAACATTTCTTTTAATCTCCACATTTTCAATACTGATTTGATTGATTTATTTTTATTGTTCCTTTGTAATAAATCCTCTTTGGGGTGGTTTTAATACTAAATATTGTACAAAATAGCTTTAAGAGAAGACATCTTAGGGTTTGTGTGATTTATAATTTAGTTACTAACAGCTTTTATCAAATTTGTTCTACATAGCCATATTCAGCTATGAATTTCATTAAATTATAAGTTGTAATTTAATAATATTTATAATTGATTAGGTTGATTTTTTTTTAAATGTATAAATTTGAAATGTATATGAATGAATCTACTGCACAAGAAATGTGGCATAGGTTAAAAAAACTAGAGGGGTCAGTTAGTACCTTAATTGCATAGTAGTTTCATCAAAATGTGTTTAACATATAAATCATTCTGAAAAAAATTTCACTCTATACTCAGAGATAATTATGAACAAAATACAATTTCATAAACATTAGTTTATAGGTAATACTTTACAAAAGCTGTTAGTTTTTAAGTAAATTACATTTAATATAAAAATGTATAGCTCCATAAATATTATAAAGTTACAGTATACAAAATGTTAAAAAATTTGAAAAACAATACAGGTACTTACATCTAAAAAGAAAGCATTTGTATCATTAATAGTTTCTACTTTGTAAAATGATAAATGAAACTATCTGGAAAAGGGGGTAGAAAATCATGTTTTACTTGATATAATTCTTTTTAATTTTTACAAAATAGATCAAAATTACAGAACAAAATGATGATACTAAGACGAAATTAATTATTTTTTAAAAATTGTATGTATTTACTATAAATTCAGGTATCTACTATAAATAATTGCATAGTAAGTGATGTGATTCCAAAGTTTTACGTCAAAGTAGTGTTCTCCTAAAACAAAGCATTTGTTATTGTTTTAAATGAAGTGATATTGTTGCTTTATTTATCATTATTATATCCCTAAACCATATAAAGCACAGCTACGTAAAGAATATCTTCAATATTTACTTTAACAAAAGTGTTAAGTGTAACCCCTCCTCTGGTTGTATCAGAACATAAAATGTTCCCATATGTTATCAGATTCAGTTTTGTTTAAATATTTTCAGCTGTTTAACAAGAACAAGTTATATTGTCTAGTTGTTGGAAAAATCTCGCATTTATTTTGTAAAACATATGGATACTTCCTTTTGATGTGATGCAAATGTAGACCATTGCATTACCTTCTTATTTAAAAAAAATATTTATCTTTACATAAACCTTTGACATGTGTATATTAAACAAACACTGTAAAAGTCTCAAAAGGCTTGTCTGCAATAAGTATCAAACACAATTTCCTATTTAATTTCTATTATATTCAAAAACAAGAATCAATCCTAGATCAAATTAAACATACAGAGCGCTCCTAAAATTCAGAAACTTATAAATTAAAAACATCAGTTGAAGTATAAATAGCCCTCTGCAGCAACAAAATCGGTACAATAAAACAAATTACAAACATTCCAAATCTTTAAGAAAAGGTAAAATAAATATATAAATATATAGCAAAATTGTTTAGTTTTGTTTGAAATCCCTGTTGGACACATTCTAGAATTTTAAGCCATGATCAAGTAAACTGTATGTATAATTAAAACTGTTATATTTATGTATGAATTTTACAAACTAAATTATACAAATTATTGTTAATTTAAGAATCAAATTAAAAAATAAATCATTCATCACTTTCAAAATAAAGTTAAATAATTTAAAGGTATAATGAACCAAAAGTCTTGGCGCTCTATTTGACCTGTTTTACATATTAATTTCAGTAGATCACTGACTTAGCTATTCTAAAAGATTTTATTTTTGAAACAGCTGATTTTAAACTTTGAAGTAATTATTTTTATATTTCTAACTTTTAGGTTAGGTTTTTATTAAAGTGTAAACCTGAGCCTTGCTGGTTCTTTTAAATTTATTATAACTGAGGTTATAAAATATACGAAATAATTTGATTTGAACATTTAACATTATTTACAATCTTAGCTTTAGGGTTATAATCCTAAATCTTTATTATAAAGAAAACATAAAATGATTATGTGTATATAAGGTCCCAACGGGGTTGGCGTGCGGAGCACAGAGGGTTTTCCACTAGTAGTCTATATTATATTCACAACTTTATTCATACCCATCTCATAATTTAATCTAGAAAGATCATCTGTTTTGTTTAAGATGATAGTATCACATCCATGTCTAAAAGAGCTGTCATATTAAAAATGTGGACTTTTGTCACTTGGGATCCCATAACTGTTTGGCCTGTATGCTATAATGGCTCTTTAATTGCCTAAGTTCATGAGTTTAATTCAATAGATTTCTAACCCTAAAGTGTAAAGATCTTTAAAATAGGAACAAATCTAATAGTACTTACAAATTTGCACCTTCAAAAATCTTGTTGATGTTTCTCGATCAAAAAGCTCTATTGTTTCATAAAATTTCAAGTTGTCATTATTATTAATATTTATGTAAACATATTTAATTTATTTGTTGAAATATGTTTAAATCTATTGTTTTTGTGATTATAGGTAGCCCAAGTGCTGTTAGAGAACGGAGCCTCTCCAACAGCAACTACAAAGAAAGGTTTCACACCTTTACACTTAGCATCTAAATATGGTAACATGAAGGTTGCAAGCTTATTGCTCCAACGTGATGCACCTGTAGATGCTCAAGGAAAGGTAAACAAAAATTTGTTGTATAATTTGTACACAAGGGAGACATTTTAACCACATTAAAACATACAAATTTAAATAACAAAATATGATGCATATTTTGAACTCAGATTTGTAGCTTAAAAAAACTGTGAGAATTTGTATTAGCTTCATTTTTTTTAACGTTTGCAATGGTTATTTCTGAAAACATATAGAGTAGAGTTCCGCTATTCCGAACTAATTGGGACGGAACACTGTTCGGATTAGCGGAAATTCAGAATAAGCGGATTTCATGAATAATATCAACGTATTGACTTTTTAAGGTGTAAATTAAGTGCGGGGTCATCTGCTAGTGTCAGTTCTATACAGTGTTGATCGGCGAGGAGGAGTTCAATGCTCAAACTGAACTCATATCACACTTAAACGCGGCAAATGATCATCACATCGCCTTAGTGTAGGTTTACACTATCCGTTTATTTCTTCCGTTGCGTTATGATTCCGTTTTCTTCTAAAAACGGAAGAGAAGGGATAGGTTGTTGGAACTGTCCATTTTTTTCATCCCGCAGTCTGTACGTTAGTACCGCATCATCTTAAAGAAGGATCCAGAAAAGCAAAATTCCTTCGAGATAACAAAAACGAAGGAGAAAAATGGAGGATGAACGCAACTGGCAGGTGGCAACAACACTACTAGTGCTTAGCTGCTGTAACTAATCCTTCCTTCTTTCTGATGAACCCGGTATCCGTTTCACCGGATGCTTGTTTCGGTAGCTTCCTTCCCAAAAAACGGATGGAAAACATGAAGGAAACAAAACCACTTTTTATTCCAATTTGGTATCAGGGGTTTTCATCAAGAGTTATACTCTATTTATGTCTCTATTTAACTTATTTGTATAACAATAAATGTATGTTTTCTCATGAACGTCTTTTTCATTTCTCCTGTTTTTATGTTAAAAATCGTTTTTTTTTTTTAACTCTGTTCGGAATATTCGGATTTTTGGAACAGCGGGGTTTGGAATAGCGGGACTCTGTATGCAAAAAAGATAAGTTTCGATAACAACAATGTAAATTTTTTTACATTTTGTTACTAAATTTAGGATTAGCAAAATTACACCTATTTTGCCTATATATAACAAATGTATTAAGTTTTATAATTAATTAAACAAACAAAATTTATTCAAAATATACATAAAAAAATTGTTTTTAAGTTTATAACATTCAAAAATATGAGACATGTGTGATATGGTATTTTAGAAACCACCAAGACATAGAAAATCAGTAAAAATAAAGTTGAGATATTTTTAAACATTAATTTGAATGTGCATGTGTTTAAAAATTTCTTTACAAAAATTGACCCAACATTTTTTGGTTAATATCTCAAAAAAGTATTCTGTGTGATAAAATAAGAATAATAAAATTTCCTTTGATCTGGGGGTGTTTTTAACTTGTATTGTATCAATGCAGGTTTGGGTATAAAACAATAATTGAATTTTTTTCAAATAAATTGAATTTTTAAATTTGTAACACAATAAACTAGAGCTTGCATTAGGAGCAGGTCTATTAAATTGATTTTATTTTAATAGCAATATATTTTTTTAACTATGCACGGCTTGTTCATTTAAAACATTTTTCTTTTAATTTTTTATATGAACATTTAGCAAGCACTGGACTGTCTTAGTGCCAAAGTGGCCATTACTTGTGGTTTTGAAAAGTCACATGTGATCGTTGAACTGCCACATTTTTATGAGCAGACATGTCTGCCATGAGTTGATCACAACTTATGTTTAAATCATGGAAGGAACAGTTGAATGCAAGAGTAATGTAAAGATATTTTTTAAATATAATACAATTCTAACTGTAAGAAATAAAATTTATGAACTATAATAATAATTCTTTAAAACATACAAAATTACAACATTTCTCTAATCAAATTCACAAAGATCATATGCCAAATATTTTATATAGTGGGTTTTTAACAAAACAGTTCAAAATACATATTCATATTCTAGCTGAAATATTATACATATTTTTAAGGCTTAAAAATTGAATTTCAGAATGGAGTAACTCCTCTCCATGTTGCAAGTCACTACGACCATCAGAATGTCGCTCTTCTACTATTGGATAAAGGTGCATCTCCACATGCTACAGCCAAGAATGGACATACACCACTGCATATTGCAGCTAAGAAGAATCAGGTAATACAAGTTATTCAACTTTGTGTTAATTACTCGCTGTAATACAGAAGTTAAAGTTATTTACCTGAAATTTACAAAATCAGTAAAGTTTGACTCTCTATACCTCAAAGCCTAAAATTTTCCCTCTTAACACCACAAACCATGTAATGTCAAAGTACGTAATATTAAAACAAAAAAATTATGCATTGCTTTCAGATTCAAATCATCCATGTTCCACTTTATATCTGTAATGGTGTATTAGAGTTTGCTATTACAGGAACTCAAACAGTTCTTCTTTTGTTCAGGGCCGTTTTTAACCTCCCCAACTGTGCACCCACCCCTCTTTGAGTTCTTACCTTGACAGTTTTGGTCCGGGAGGGATTTTATTTTCCCTTAACTCTCCGGAAAACAGAGTACTGTAGTATCAGTGTCTTGTCTTGCTCGGCACCCGCAAACAGACTATGGGCGGAGACTATCATCAAACAGACACACTCCGCACTGCAAAGTCCACACAGTCCTGCCCTGCCTTTCATTCTGCGCACACACACAACGCATAGGTACAGGACTCGCTGGGTGTTGAGTGACAGGAGAGGGTGCGTTTGCTGTAATTTTAATTTTGTGTCTTCCGTTTGTTAAAACTTCTGTGAAAAAATGTTTGTACATTGAACCAGAAATAAATGTTTTTGTTTTTTAAATTCCCTCATGTGCTTAGCATGCCTAGCGTGCCTAAACTGAAAAGCGGCTCTGCTTTTGTTCCAACATATCCTCTTCATACCTCTTCTGATATAGTGTGTATTTATTTTTACAGATGGATATAGCTACAACATTGTTAGAGTATGGTGCTAAAGCGGATATAGAGTCCAAAGCAGGATTTACACCTCTGCACCTTTCAGCCCAGGAAGGTCACATAGACATGACCTCTCTGCTGATCGATCATCAAGCTGATACTAACCACAAAGCAAAGGTAATATTTTAGCTACTGAGGCCCAACACAACATTGTTATATTGTTGGACAGTTCACTTACTTACCAACGGTGTTGTTATTGTTTCAGAATGGCCTAACACCTTTACATCTGTGTGCTCAAGAAGATCGTGTTAATGTAGCAACCGTGCTATTAAAGAATGGAGCTGAGGTCGATGCTACAACTAAGGTATTTAAAAAATATGTATCTTTAAAATCAAGTGTATAATGATTGATCTATCATGTATAGCCTAGTAAAGCTGTTAGTTAACCTAGAAATAATTGTAATATAATTTTATTTCTGCCAATAGTATCAAGGCAATTAAGACATTCACTGCACATGTGATTCATCCAAATGAATAATTTATGTATGCCAATCAGAATACGCTAATTTCTTTATTGCTTTAAAATTTTTGCTTTTAATGGTTTGATTCCAATTTAAATTTACTTCTCTTTATTTTTAGTGAATAATTCAACGAATCATCAGAAAACTTCAAACTGGAATCCTTATAAAATATCCGTAACAACAATAATATTTTTCTCATAAGAGATTAGGATTTTCTTAAAGATTTATTTGTACTGGGAAAACCAATTGTGTATATAAATTTGCAATGATTTACAAATTAAGTCTGTCATGGAATTAAATTACAATCAGTATGGCATCACTGTGTTTTTATTCAAAATATTTAACTACTTTCATAAAAAGTAAACTAAAAACTACACAGCTGTTGTATTTACAACAGAATCTAATTGTATTAGGTAGAAAGGATGAAAGAAAAATATTTATAAATTTACATAAATCAATCAAAACTAATATATTTACAGGTGTCTCAAAAGTGAGTAAACTGCATTATGTTTTTAACCATTGCAGATTAAGCAACAATACTTGGTACATCATTTCTCTACAAAAAAAAAATATTTTTGAAGCAATTATAAATTGTTTAACACCTTAGAGAGGCGAATTTGTGGTAGTTGGAAGAAAATCTTAAATAGGAGCATGGGTCGAGTTGTACATCAAATTAAAGGTCTGGCTTAGGAGAACACATGCCGCAAATCCAACATCAAAAGGTTCAGCCTACACAAAATGGTGGCCGTTTAAAGTTACAATATTAGACTTTTTGAAAATGCCTTAGTTTTACTTATTGGCATAATTGTTCCTCATCCTCCTCGCAGACAGTTTCCACTGAAGGTGATAAGTCACTCACTATCCACAAAAACAGTTCCTTCTGCTAATGTGGATTGTAAGAGTTTTGCTTTTAAAGCTAATGGCATTTTACTTATTGGCATAGTTTTGTTGCTTAATCTGCAATAGTTACATAAACATAATTTTAAGACGCCCAGTATATTCTCATAGATATAAACATAGAACAATATATTTATATACTAATCATATGGTACAAAAACACACAAAAAATAGTTGCAGAGCACCTATAATAGAATTCAAAAATCAATACTGCAATAGTAGATTAATTTTTTTCATGATAGTTCATTGGTCTTCTTGTATGTTTGATTGTATGGATAAGTAAGCTCCGTAGCATTGCTGCCACTAGCATGCAAAATATTTCTTTGTTTTTTATGTGTAAATAAAAAATATATGAGAAGCAATATTTTTTGACGTTAAAAACAGAAACAGAAGGCAGTTTCCTCTAGGCTTCTTAATACCAAAAACTTGCAAACAGACATCATACACTAAGCTTAACTGCATTCACTAGTGACTGTAATTAGTGGATTGATTTTCTTACAAGGTTACATATACATGGACAACACTTCTCCTCCTTGTGTTGATACTGATAATTAGTTCAGTTTTTGTAAAAATTAATTAATTATTGCAGGCCGGGTACACACCTCTCCACGTTGCCAGTCATTTTGGCCAACTAAATATGGTGAGGTTCCTCGTGGATGAAGGTGCTAAAGTAGGTGCTACCACTTCAGTGGGTTACACACCTCTTCATCAAGCTGCTCAACAAGGTCACTCTACAATAGTGAATACTCTGCTCGAGAGTGGAGCACCACCTAATATGACTACTAACGTAAGTAAACAATGACAAGTTGTAATTATAAAACTTTAAACATTTCAACAATTGTACAAATTCAATTTTGTTGGACAAGATTTACTCACACAAGAATTTATTTATTTATTAACAAAAATGTTTTTTTTACAGTTTATAAGTAGTCGATTTTATTTTTAATTGTATTCCGAGTTTTTAGTTTTAGGTATAGTAATAATAATAAAATGTTTTTATTAAACTGAATAGGTAAATAATACAAGTTTACCTTATACATTGACAAGAACAGAAATAACACTTTTAAAATTTAAATCATATTATTGTGAATACGAACTATTGTAAAAAGATGACCTGACCGAGTTCATCTGTCAGTGTAGCAAAACTTACTTAACTATTTAAAATTACTATTTACAAAATAAACAAAATATATTTTTTACGTAATTCTTAAATATTAACTTTCAGAAACTATAAATGTTTTCCTCAATCTTATTTGCCTGTCTTATTTATTGCACCCAAAATATTGAGGAACAATCCTTAAAATCTTAATTAAACTACATTTATAAACGAAGGTAAGCTCATTCGTCTTAGAGGAAAACATTAAGCCTAATCAATAATTAAACTCCATTGTCAGTCGTTATTGTTTAGTCTCCCTTATATAATTCACCATTAAATGCCAATTTTAAATATTACATAATGCCCTTCTTCCACAGTTAGTTTTTGACTTGTGAAATATGGTAACAGTAAAATTTTCCCATACATCTGTAATAGAATATACCAAATTTCATTTAACAAATTATTGAAAAATTATAAAACTTAAGAAGTTTTTAGCATTTAAAAGAAACCTATGATAATAAAATATTAGAACCAGCATAATGTATTTAATTGTCAAAGGCATTGTGTTAACAATCTTACCCTTTTTATAAATAATGTAGATTAATATGTATGTAATTTTATATATAAATTCCAAACCAGTTTTGTTTTTTTACTGGTAAATTAAATTCTCTATTTATATTTCAGCAAGGGCAAACAGCATTATCCATTGCCCAGAAGTTGGGTTATATCAGTGTCGTAGAGTCTCTTAAAGGCGTAACAGAGCCTACAACCATTATCAACACCAGTATGGACGAAAAGTACAAAGTTGTATCACCAGAAACAATGCAGGAAACCTTCATGTCTGATTCAGAGGATGAAGGAGGTAACATTATTTTACCAGTATCTAACTTATTTTACAAGCAGAAGAGTATTGTTCTTTACATTGGAATTATTTTCTGAATTGGTTGTTTCCTTTTGGAATTTATTTCTAAATTAACAATAGTTTTTAATAGCATTTTATCGTATTCCTTATAATTAATTAAAGTGGGAATTCATTCTTTTGCTCATCATTAATTTGTAACAGTTTTAAGATAGTATCCTCTTAAAAAAAATAGATATTAGGTTTTAAAATTTTGAGTTTTCCCAAAATGCATAGCTAAAGTTACTAAAGTTTCACAACTCGGAATGGCTGAAGTACTTGTTTGAAAAATATTATTAATCATTTAAAAAATATTATTCATTTAGATTTAAAAAAAATTATAATATGCTTATTTGAAGCTGCAAAGAATTTCTATTAATTTCTTTAACTTTTATGGGATGGTAAATTTCTTCGTGTATATTTATTTTAACTTGGCTACCATCGGCTACAGTATTCAACATTTATGTTGAGTAAGAAAAGATTTAAATACTTTATTGACTAAGTTAAAAATCTAAATTTTAAAACTATTTGGAAATTTACTGATTCTTTGATATTAATGTATGCCAGTCATATCAGAAGACGAAAATATTTAATTATTATTTTAATTGTGTTTAGAGTCAAATTAAAGCCTTGTTTGTAAACTCCATGATTTTAATAGTACAAGTCTTGTTAGTCAAATAATTATTCTCCATTGAACATAAAGAAGATTCAATTTCATAATTAAATTAAGTGACATTGTGGATCAATGAGACATAAAACAAAGCATTTTAACGATAAAGCCCTATCCTCTTTTGCAAGCAGCAAATAACTTAAGTAACAAGTTAGACGTGACAACAACTTGTGCAAGTTTATAGTAAGTTTTGAAGTTTGTGTAAAGTAATGTATCAAACTGGAGCTGGAGGTAAAGTTCTTAGCCCCCTTTCCTCACTTATAAAACTTAATAAAAATGTTTCCCACCATTTGTGTCACAAAAATGATATCCCATTTCAGTTTTCAAGCCATTTATGATTTTAACATGGAGCTCACAATCAAAACATTAAATTTAGTCAGATAACTTTCTGTGAGCAAATTTGAGCCAAAAAATATGTTCTCATTACATAATTTTCTAAAGCTATAATTTTAAAATTTCAATACACTCTAAAAAAGAAAGCTTACAACTTTACAGCAGGCCGAGTATCCTGGTACTAAGCATAGGTGAAGTGAGAATGGCAAGGGTCTGAACCATACTAAATTAAGGCATTCACAAATTAATTTCTCACTGTACGCATTAAAAACTATCGATTTTGTCTTAAATAAATTATTTGATTCAACCAGAAATCTGAATTAATCTTAGAATTAGAATCTGTTTTGTGTGGGCTTTTAGCAAATGGATTCACATATATTATAGAATAAATACATTGCCCAATATCTATTACGTTCTTAACTAAACATTGGAATGAGTTTAACATAGAACAAAACTTCATCACAGAATCTCCAGATTAATGTGTTTAGTAATTAAATGCATTTCAATGTCAATGTCATCACATTCAGTGATGCAGAAGCTACTATAATGTAATTATAACAGTTATGAGTAGTAAACACTTAGACTACTCATGAGATTCTGTGTTCAAGTTTTGTTCTATCTAGTATATATCTTCTCAAAGTCAAGCTCAATATAATATATTTTTTTGATTGAGTATAAGGGTTATGGTCTGTTTCCAACTAAGTATAGTGACTTATTCTAATACGTCTTGTTGTTGGATGATTTGATTTATTAATAAATAATAAACTTATTTTCTTTGGTAATTGTTGAGGATGCCCTAATTATATAGTCATATGTATTATTTTAATTCAGAGTAATTCAGTAAGAACTTTAATATTATGTACAAAATCATTCTGGTAACTTACAAACTTGGTTTAAGTGTCATTCTGAAGCAAACATATCAAGTTTGACTAAAGTAATAATGATGTAGCCCAAATTCAGCAATAACACCATTACAGTACAACCTTGTTAAGTCGGACCAGCCAGGACCGCGGCCGATCTGACATATCAAAAATCCGTGTTAGCCGGAGAAAGAGCATAAAATATTGAAAATAAACTGTACCTGTATACTTACAATATTTTCCTTTAATAAGGAGGAAAACACTTCAAAAATATTTACTCGTTACAATAAAACAAAAAAACACATCTGTGGACTGTGCAGGTATGTCTACTTTTTGGGGAAAAAGCTTGTAAGTTTCTGTTGTGACAGCTTCGAGTAACTTTTACGTGCCGCACGGCAAACAAACTCGGTTGCACGAACTTGGCGGAAACACGATCACCGTGCAGTACGCTACTATTATGCACTTGTATAACGCAATAGCGCTACCAAAATGCAAATTTTTATTTATTTACCGGTCCAGAGATCCGACTTAAATAGGGCCGAATTAACGAGGTTGTGCTGTATTCTTCACTGGATTGAAACATGTTCAATATGTATTTTGTTTTACAAAACAACCTCTGCATTTTTACACTACAACAACATTGTCATACTCAGTGAAAGCTTCTGCAAAAAAGCATACTCTCACTACAACCATGATGATGGGGAACCACTTGACTATAGGTTAGATGTCTGAGATTTCCTTGATCATCATTGCCCAGGTCGTTGGATTGATCGTTTAGGAGTTCAAGGACACCTTGTTTACACCAGATTTAACCCTACTCAATTCGCTTTTGTCAAGGTTCCATCAAAGATTGAGTGTTTGTCCCTCTTTTACCTAAATTGAATTTATGTAGCAGTTGCAAAAGTGATGCCTAACCTACATATGGGGTACAATTCACCAAAAAATTTACTTTAGGTAATATTTATGCCACTTCATAAACAGTAATCAAATTGATCCAAATTAATAAACAAAATCTTACCTTTTGTGGCACTACAGGTCATATTGGTATTGGTCTCCTTGAGCACCGCTGATTGATCCTGATTTCTCTCAGATCACTCTCCACAATGTTCGGCCACCTCAATCAAGATCTTCTCCTCTTTTTAATTATGATGTTCAGCCACTTGTGGGATACTCCACTTTATCTTCTGGAAAATTATATTAACCACCAGTTCCTCCGTTAATTTTCTTCTTGCTCTCGCTTGCCAGAAACTTTAACATTCCATGTTGTGCAATTTCAAAATATCTTACAACTCCAGCATATACAGACTTGGTTTTTATAGTATCACATTGCCCTATGCACATTCCCCAATTTGGATAGACAGGGACTTTTTTGTCTGTGTTTCTTTAACTTTGTCAAACTTAGTTTAACTTAGATGTTGGACACTCATCCTCACTCCTCTCATTATGGCGTAGGATTTGCTAGTTATGTACTTCCACTATAGCATTCTCTTATATTTAATGGCTATACCTACTCAACCTCAAGACTAAACAACCGACTTAACTGTTTCATAAAAACAATTAGCCTACATATTTTTAGCTTTTAAATGACACTTTACCAATTCAGTAAGTCATTTGATTAAATTTCTATTTGCTTCTAAACTTATATCATAGTCAGTATTGAAGCAATCCTTTTATAAGGAATATAACCTTTAAATGCATTTCTAATTCACAAATTTTGTCAACTTCATTGTTTTAACATAAGCTAGCTATCAGCTTTCCGTAATTGCATGTTTTAAATTTGGTATTTTCTCCATTTCATTTACAAGCTTAATAAATTATAACTGTAAAGCCAACTAATTCTTGTGACTAACATTTAACTGCTATATTTTGTTGTTAAATTTGGTTCTTTTGTGGTTCTTGTGATGGTATTAGCTTAATTTAATGTGGTGGTTTTATTTCAAATTTTAAAAGATTTTTTTAAAATACTTTACGCCTAAATTCTTTATTATTATCATTTTAAAAATCAGATTTTGTTTTATAACAACTAGTTAAATCTGAATTCAAATTCAAAAAAGTAGTAACAAATACTTAACATTAACAATAAATTATTTATATAAATAATAGTTCAGATAATTATAATTAGTCTATGGTCTTGTTTAGTATACAAGTTGTTTATATTAAAATCTTATTGATATTTTAACTAAATACATACCGGTACGTACTATATTGACATACATTTTTTATTAAATCTGATGGTCCAAAACGTACTAAGAAGTTTTTACTTACTTTGTTACTATTTCAGTATGCGTGGTTTGAGATACCGATATAACAGAGAAAACAAAACAGAATACCATAAATATGTTAAATTTTTTCCCTAGGTAAAAATATAGGTTAATGTATATATTTTTTTAAATTGTTGTACACAATAACATATTGGAAAGTACAAACTGATATTTGGATTTATTTTAAATTGTATTATTGTTTTCAGATTAAACATGTCAGACTAAACAATAACTTTTACTTTCATATCAAAATATTAAATACTAAATACTAATATTAAATACTTAAATATTAAAATTTAGCATCGGAGCTTAGAGCTCAAAATAATAAAATTTGCATATTCTGTCTAAAAGACTATACAAAATAGATTTCATTTGGAAACATATTTTTTGAATTAAAAAAACAAAATAGCAAATTTCCTTTGAAAGTTATTAAAATCTTTTGTAGTTTAAAAAATAATGACAATCATTTTGTCTTGCTCTAAACTATTTTCTATATTTACGTGTTGAATAATAAATTAACATTAAAAGCACCACATTAGACTAAGCGAAGTGTTGGAATGCTAGTGCACGTGGTAGCTAACCTGCACGTGTGTAACTTAGGTGATGTGCTTACCATGGAATACGCTATGTTTGGCCAGCCTGCTCACGCACAACACATCTATCTCCCATATTTCCAGGGCGACTCTTTGCTCACACGTAAGCACCTGCATGTTTTCGCTTATTTTATATTATTTTAAGATTTTGTTTGATACTGTTGAAGGCGGTGATAGTTTTGTACAGATAATAACAGCATACGTACAAACCATATTGTTCGTATAGGATGCCGGGTTGCACAAACCAATTATGGGACATAATTTAACTACTATCCTTCATCCGATTGTTTTGACAGTTTCACCATCTGATAGGGAACTAAAAGGGCTAACAAAAGGGGTGTCTTGATAGTTTTTGTTAAAATGTACTCAATGATTTGAACTCAATCGGTCAAAGCATTCTATAGATATGAATTATTTAGTAAAAGAAACAAAATGGTGGATATCTGGAAATAAAGCATTTTTCTAAATAATGATATTCTTGATTTTTTTCTTTATTTTGACCCATAGAACCATTTCCTGAAGTTTTTAACATTTACCATCAGCCACCCTGTATAGTTATAACATTTTATGTTATAAGAGACTTTAATAATAAAAACTTTGAACTTTTAAACAAATTTTAAGCAATATATGGCTAAATTGAGAAAAGTACATCCGAGAAATTAATTCTACTTTTATAATGAGATGTAGAAGATATTGAGCTTTATTTCTTAACATAGTGAGCATTCCGAAATCATGCAGGCCCCTAGAAATGAGTAATGTTTTTTTTCAAAATGCTTGGAAATAGTTATACGAGTATTACGATAGTTTTTGTCCTCCACCATTAAAACATATGATTAGTCTTTTTGCTAACCTTGAAAGCAAAACATTAAAAAAGTATTCTGGATTCAGTGACAGTGTGATTATTTAAACTCAAGCTCATAGTGCTAAAACCCAAAATAGTTTGTTGATTTCTTTTAGTATTCATACGAAATCTGGTCGTAGAATGGTCAAACGGAATTCAATATCCAGACATTCAATAAGGACCTGTCTAAACCTGTAATACTTGTACACTTAGATCAGGTGAAGTAACAGTGTTGATTGCATACCTATGATAAAGCTCTTATTATGTTACCAACAAAAGTTACAAGTCTATCCCGCCTTATCAACAGTTCTTTTTAAAAGGCTTTGCCATTTTGTAATATTATCCACTTAACTGCTTGATTAATGTTTATGTTAACATATATAATTGATGTTGTGTTTTCCACTTAATGTTGAAGTTTTTCTTGAAATACCAAACTACAGTAGAGTCCCGCTATTCCGAAAATCCGTCTATTTCGAACAGAGTTCAGAAAAAATACTGATTTTTTTAACATAAAAACAGGAGAAATCAAAAAGACTTTTGTGAAAAAACGTTAGATAGAGACATAGATAGAGCCTAAGCGTAATGAAAACACCTGAAACCATATTGATATGAAAGCTGGTTTTGTTTCCTTCTTGTTTTCCATCCGTTTTGCGGGAAGGAAGCTACCACAACAAGCATCCGGTAAAACGGATACTGGGTCCTTCAGAAAGAAGGAAAGATTAGATACAACAGCTAGGCACTAATAGTGTTGTTGCCACCTGTCAGTTGCTTTCATCCGTTTTTCTCCTTCGTTTTCGTTATCTCGAAGGAATTTTTTTCTCGATCTTTTCAAGATAATGCGTTACTAAAGGACAGACTGCGGGATGACAAATCGGACAGTTCGAACAACCTATTTCTTCCCTTCCATTTTTAGAAGAAAACGGAATCGTAAAGCATGGGAAGGAAATAACCCCTAATAAGGATGTAAACCTACACAAGAGCATATTGCCGCGTCATCGTGTGATATGAGTTCAGTTTGAGCTTTCACCATCTCCTCGCTTTCCTCCGATCCAATCAATTCTGTATAGAACAGACACTAGCAGATGTCCCCGCTCTTAATTTACTCCTTAAGAAGTCGATACATTGATATTATTTATGAAATCCGGCTATTCCAAATTCCCGCTAAACCGAACAGTGTTCGGTCCCAATTAGTTTGGAATAACGGGACTTTACTGTACCATTTTACCAACTCCTGCATTGAACAAGCACTAATAACTGTGTGTCAAAACCCTTCTTACATAAAGTTGTAAGAATCCTTCTTACACCATGTTGTAACTAAGGCATTTAAATGTTTAGATGTTATTTCAATTACACTTGCATCAATAAATGATATTTTACGAAGTTTATGTTTACAAGATTTCTGGTGCTTGTTTTTCTTTTCAAGTATAAGTAAAGGAAAAGTTTGTTGTAGGAAAAGAACAAATGGAATTGAATTTAAAGTGATACATATTTTACTGAACAAATTTATTTCTCTGCAATATGATGTGATTGCTCACTAATTAATTCATCTATGTAAATTATGAGGCTATTATTTTACTAAGTTATTAAAATTTATGGGAAAATTTGCTTTTAAACTATTACACTGTGGTATTTTTGACAATGTTTTAACATAGTTTTATACATGTAATGTGTGTTATAAGACATTATCAGTATACAATTTTTATATTATGTTAAATATATATATTTTCATAAATCTCTTATAATTTCCTGTTTTTATTTGGATATGTTTCCGCTTTTTAAGTTATTTATATACTTGCAGATGTTTGGATTTTCTAACAATATTAAACCTGATCAAGTTCTGTAGTGTCTGGTTCAATACAGACTAGTTAAGAGGGAGTTCACTAATGTAAAATTATCTTATGTCATTAATTTTATGTTAAATACTAGTATGTTCCCGTGAAAAATCACAGGTAGAATAATTAGATACACATCAGAGGTACAGCATTAAAAAAAAACTATATTTTTTTTAAACAGACTTTATCTAGTCCTATTTAACTAAGCTGACGGGGTTTTTTAAGTTATAAAACTGTAGGCCTATTCGTAAAATTTTTTTCATTTTTTAAATTTATGTACATTATTGTATATCTAAACAAGGATAAAAATATTGCTTTTTATTTCATAATGATATATCAAATGATTTAGAAGTTATTAATATTATAATGAAGAAATTAATAATGGAATATATTTTTATATTTTATACAAAGATGTATGAATGTTTCAGAAGTTAAACGGATGAGTATCTCTTTTTAAAATTTTTGTATATATGAATATATTAGATAAAATAATATATATTGATAGAATATATTGATAGTAAAAGATTGTATTTATATTCATTTTATAACCTCAAAGAAAATCTTATAACATATTGTAGCCTGCATTAGTTCTTTAACTCATACGGTATTTAAAAAAATGAACCTCACAGACTTAATATGTTATTGATTGAAGTTGTAAACATAACCCCAAAGTATAATCTATGCTAGGTTTTGTTTAAACATTACAGATGATGGGTGAAATCAGCTGTTATATTATATTGTGACTCACGTATGTACGGACGTACACTCGTTTTTCTGAAATATGCAAATGCAACCAAAATGTACATCCAACATATTGGAAAAAAAATTGCCTTAAATTTATGTGTCACCTTTTTTTTAGGAGAGCTTGGTTAAAACCACTTTCATTTCAATTTTAAATGGTTTCTTTGAATAAAATAAACAGTAAGAACATCACGATTGAAGAGAAAGCTAAGCAATGTTTGCATAGTGACTTCACATCAGATAGAATGACATCACACCTTTCATGGGCTGTTACTTGATAGTCCAAACCCACTCATTCATTGCACTCAACTCATTTAATAGTTGAATTGATTTTAAAAACACATTAGAAAGTATGAAACAAAGTTCCTTACGTTTGTATAGCTTAACTCCAAACGATAAATATACAAATTACCATTTTTCTTTGAACTAAATTTCCCCTTAGTTAGAATTAAAAAGGACTTTAAACATATTCTAAATAAGGGTTGAGTTAAAGTACCGTATTTTTATAAAATCAAAACATTTTTCAATTAGTGATTTATTCATTTAATATACTGATTTGATTCATGGAAGAAGCCTCTTTTTGCATTCTTTTGCTTCTTACATAATAAAGTGATTTCAGTTAAAGGTGTAGGCGGGCATTACAAATGATGATTGTCAAATTAAACATTAAAACACATTTTGGTGTGGTTGTTTATATGACGACATTTGTTCAAATACAAAAAATATATTAAAGTAATTAAATAGCCTACTTTTATTCGTATTTTTTATAGACCTGAGTATCTCTTAGTTGTCTCAAAATAGTTTAATTTTTATTAATGATAGCCTACCTCCACTATTGCCAAATTATTTCAGTGACTCAAGGGCGGATCCAGGTCTGGAATGGGTGGGCGGTTTTGGCGGGAGGGTTCAAGGTTAAGGAATACTCCCAGGGGAATGGGGAGGTCGGTTTTTGTTTTCCTTGTTGTTAAGATCATACTTTGAAGAAAATAAATCATAAAAATTTGTACAAATATTTATTTACATGTATACAAAACATGTTTTTTATTTAACTTAAATTTTTAATTACAATATTGGTTTATCATCATGTGGTTTATATGTGGTTAACTTTCTTTAATTCTTTTAAATTTTTCCTAAAATGTAGTTTACAAATTTTCTCAGTCACGTTTTTTGTTTTTGGTTTCCCCTAACACGGAGGGGGGGGGGGCGAACGCCCTGTTTGAACGTTGTTGGATCCTCCCTTGCAGTGACTAGTATAACATAAATATAGTAGATTATTATTAAAATTAATGTATACATAGTAATGATCATTTATCCCAAATTAATAATATTATTAATATATATTTTTTTAAATATATCTTAATTTACAGTTAATTTTGTACATTGTTTAATTTTGCATATAATAGCCTCAAGACTGAAGGACTGAACAAAAGTACCGGTAACTATTATTTTAATTAATTAAGAAAACCTATAGGCCTTCACAAAATCTTTTAGTTGCTATATTTATATATTTGTGCAAAGAAATGTTTAAAAGAAGTACTGTATGAGGGCATTTTATAACCAGTTTAAAGTTTATCATTCTTGTGCGATAGTTTATAAAAACTGTAAACTATCAATTTTATTTGATTATTCTCCTATGAAATATTTACTTTACTATATTTCTTCACACAGGAAATGACATTATAAATCATAATAGTACTAATTTTTTGAGTTTCAATTTTGAAGTGTTTACAATCTATTTATGTTGGCAAATATAGTAGCCAAACTATGAATAACATCATTTAATAGCTACAGACGCTCTAAGGTTAATAAATTTAATACGAAATGAGGGCCGACAAGTAGTGAAAGTATTTCTAAATAAGAAAAGCTTACATTACTTGTCGTAGGTACAGTAAAGCTAGACATAGGATCTAAGGACTACCTGAACACTATGCTACTGTATTTACAGGTAAAATTTCTTTCATTTTGTTTCTGAAATATTTATAAAAAAAAACATCATTACCTTTTAAATTAAATTCTTTGTGAAATTTATATTATTTAATCAATTATTTCAGAACCTTTAAAACTTTTCAAATTCATGTTTTAATACTGCAGATGATATGAATAATCTTAAAAGGTATACGTTTTAAGCAGGGCTGTGCAAATAGTTCGAAAATAGATTCGAATCCGAATCCATCTCTGGATTCGATTCGGATTCGATAGTTGAATCCGCCATGCAAAAATATTCGGATTCGTATTCGAAAACGAATCCGTTAATCCAGATTCGGTTCGTAAGATCAAATCTGAGTAGTGACTGAAAAGATTCGAAAATTTTTCAAGGATAAAACAGTACGAATGAGAAAAAAAAGTAATTAACGGTTTTGAACAGAGAATGTTGCACCATGTTAGGCTGCTGTGAATTAAATGTTTTACTGCAGCCTATAAGTGTTGCAGTTTGATTTCTTAATTTTTGACATTACTGTACCTGATTTAATTAGCCTATTAAATTTGTATTATGTTATTCACTTAATAATAATTATTAACTAAATTATGATACCAGTTAGTAGGTGGGCAGAGGTGGGCTGTATTTGATTGTGTTAAATTCCCAATAAAAAGAAGTTGGACTTGGATTCAATGTTAGTTTTTAATATAATTTAATTTTAAAATAAGCTGCTCACAGTCCAATAAATAATAATTTTTATAAACACCTTTTAAAATGTATAATTTTTACTTTCTCACTATACTATAGTATAGAGAAAGTATAGTGATCGCAAAAAAAATCGATGTTGAGATTTTTGTGGAAATATCCGTTTTGGGACCCCCTGAGTCCAAAAAAGTGGTTTTTACAAAATGTCTGTCTGTATTTATGTCTGTATGTCTGTATGTCTGTCTGTATGTCTGTATGTCTGTATGTATGTCTGTATGTAGACAAAGCTAGAGAGAAAACTATTCGATCGATTTCAACTAAATTTGCACCAGACATGACCAGTACGCCTGTATAGATGCACGAAAAAGGGTTTTGAACAATTTTGAAAAACAACCCCCTTTTTGTCCAAAAACCCCCAAAAAATCAGTTATTATTTTTTTATAAAAAAACGGCTCTAATGATTTTGATAAAATTTGGCTAATTTGTAGCCTTTAATGTGCCCTACCATATACAAAAACCCGCATCTTTCTAAAAATTCTTGTTTAGCTAATAATAATAATAATAACTGATTTTTGGGGGTTTTTTGGCCATAAAGGTGGTTGTTTTTCAAAAATTTTCAAAACCTTTTTACGTGCATCTATAAAGACCTAATTGACGTGTTTGGTGCAAATTTTATCGAAATCGATCGAATAGTTTTCTCTCTAGCTAATAATAATAATATTTATTAGTTAATCGCCTACTTTAATAAAAGTATACAAAGCTAGAGAGAAAACTATTCGATCGATTTCAACCAAATTTGCACCAGACATGTCCAGTACGCCTGTATAGATGCACGAAAAAGGGTTTTGAACAATTTTGAAAAACAACCCCCTTTTTGGCCAAAAAACCCCCAAAAAAATCAGTTATTATTTTTTTATTAAAAAACGGCTCTAACGATTTTAATAAAGTTTGGCTTATTTGTAGCCTTTAATGTGCCCTACAATATACAGAAACCCGCATCTTTCTAAAAATTCTCGTTTAGCTAATAATAATAATAATAATAACAGTTTTTGGGGTTTTTTGGCCATAAAGCGGGTTGTTTAAAAAAAATTTCAAAACCATTTTACGTGCATCTATGAAGACCTAATTGACGTGTTTGGTGAAAATTTTTTCGAAATCGATCGAATAGTTTTCTCTCTAGATAATAATAATAATAATAATATTTATTAGTTAATCTCCAACTTTAATAAAAAAACTCTCCTACCCTACCGTACAAGTCACAGTGAATCTGTTTAGTAATTTAAATGTATTTGTGAGAAAGTATGTGCCAGTTCCTGGTACCGTTTATTTAATATTTGGTATGAATTCAACAAACTTTAGAGGATTCGGATTCAATTTGAATTTGTAGACTTGAGATTCGGATTCGTAGGCTTGGGATTCGGACTCGATTCAGATTCGTAATTTGCCTAAAAATATTATTCGGATTCGATTCGGATTCGTAATTAACATACAAATATTATTCGGATTCGGATTCGGATTCGATCTAGAATTTCTGGATTGGCACAGCCCTGGTTTTAAGAATACTTTGCTTTTGTTTTGTTTTGCTTTCTATTGTAGTATGTCTGCACACAACGAGTTTTTTTAGAAATATGTATAATACAGATTCATACACCTAAAGTAAAACGTTCTTTGTTAATATGTTATTGCAAAATTTATCACAGATTTGAAATAAGCATCTCTAAAAGAGATAATTTAAGTAAAGTTCATATTTATTTACATCCATAAGTAATACCAAATTTGTCATTTATATTTTCATTTAACTCATAACTAATAGTTGGTTTGTAATTTTTGTTCTCGAAATACTTAATAAAGTAACTGGGTATGCGGAATACTACCCCCCAGAAAACTACCCCCCCAGGTGAAACGTGACGTCATGAAATCTGCCAATTAACCAATATGGGAGCCGTGTCCGCGACTGGAATACTACCCCCCCTAGCGAAAGCGGGTCGTCGGAATACTACCCCCCGGAAAACTACCCCCCCAAGCAGGTTCCTACAATTATACTGTTATCGGCAACATACTGTGACTAAACAGTTTAGGTTAGTCCTCTAGTTTTTTTTTTATTCTAATTATATCGAAACTTGAGTGTGCGTGACTGGAAAATTGCCCCCCCCCGATCTCTGACGTCAAAATGACGTAGGAACCTGCTTGGGGGGGTAGTTTTCCGGGGGATAGTATTCCGGCGACCCAAGTAACTGAAGTTAGGTCAAATTGCCTCTGATTGTTGTAATGGTCAGGTTAAATTGCCTCTATTTGATGTAATGAACATCATTTTTGTTTTGTAAGCAAGGTGCTGAGTTCTTTTCCTGTAAAGGATGAATATCTTGTACAATAATTGTTTTTTAATTCTATCATAAGATCTGAGTTTCCTGGCCTAAAAATGTTCGGCGTAGTGAGTTTCTTCAAAATCTATCAATGTTTTCATATTTCGAAGCACATTCAGTACCCCTTACGTCCACCTATATTATAAATGTTATATCTGGGTGTACATTCTCCCTCAAGTAAGGGCTGTAATTAACCCATTTTACCCTAAGATGAAAGTACGGTAATTGAAATTCAAATGGGTTTTCTTTTTTTAATATAAGCCCTAACTTAAAAATGATACGTACCAAATTTCAACTACTAGCTCTATAGATATTCATAAAAATTATGTTTAATAATATATATTTTATTTTATATATATTTTTAATAATATATTATTTTTACTATCCTCATTTTACCTCTTAATATCTTAGTAGCAGGTTACAAAAATGCATTTGATTTATTTTTTCTTAGTGCCATGGCCTTTTAAGAAATAAGTGTAATACAATTCAGCTCTCTAGCTTAAAAAAGCACACAAATTTATATTTATTGTTTTATGATTATTTTTTTCAATTTTCACCCCTCGGACACAAATAATCAAATTGCTAGTGCACTACTGTGTCTATTTACCACTTATGAAACAAAGGTGTCAATCTACAGCGCTTTGACTTCATGGGAAATATAACATAACAATGTATTAATTTTTATTGTAAAGGGGCTGTTACCTCTTAGTTTACACATTAGATGCAACTATTTAAATTGCATGGTTTATTATTTCTTTCCTATAATACTACACTTAAAATTAATAAGTACCAAATTTCAGCTCTTTAGATTTGTGGGAAGTTATCAGAATCATATTTATTGTTTAGTGCGTTATCACATTTTCACCCCTTAGGTGACAAAATGCAAATCTAGTTTACTTTTTCTCTGTATCTTATAAGAAATAAATATACAAATTATTAATTTTCAGCTCCCTAGCTTTAAGGAAAGTATAACAATTAATGTTTATTGTTTTAGGGATAGTTATTACATTTTCACCCATTAGCTGTGCACTACAAATTGCAAATCTGGTTTACTTTTTCTATGTATCTTTCAAGAAAGAAATGAAAGCTATTTACTCTCTAGCTTTAATGAAATTATAACAATTAATATTAATTGTTTTAGGGTTTGTTTCAACTCTTAAATCCAAATGAATTCCAGCCCATGTTACTCAGGCATAATGTAGCTTTTTTATTGGCAAAACAAATTTTCAATCAGTTCAGTAGTTCCAGGGATTACCCCCTACATACAAAAAAATGTTACCTCTTTAAAATATTAGTATACAAAATCAAAATACAGTATTAAGATAGAATTTATTAATGATTGAAAATGACTACATAAATATTAAAAACATTTCATCATAAGGCAGGCCACGCACGGAATCAGACACAGACAGCCATAGTCAAAGACGCCTTTAATCGTTTTTTCTGTCTGATTGATATTGACTGATCCTGTGTGTGGGGGATTTAGTCACTGTCATCATGACTCTCTGTAGAGGCCATTTCTATCTGGCCTCCCTCCATTTTCAGTTCATTTGCAGTTTTTCTGTACACCAGATTGTTATATTGTGTGCATTTAGTGCTTGTTGAAAGTTTTTAACCTAACTTTGAAATTACTTTTGAAGAGGATGAAGAAGAAGTGATAGTTATGATGTGGAACTTTATTAATTTGAAGGCTGGTTTTGGACACTAACCAACAATTTTTTGACATCCACAAAGTTTGTGGAATCATTGGTCAACGGTCGTGGCTTCTGATGACATGATGAAATTAATTCACAACAGCTAACTTTAGCTAACCACTACGCAATGTAAATTACGGTGAATAACTGACTGTACAGAGCGGGAAGAGAATACCGCATGACAAGGAGTGGTTGTGGGGGCACGCATGCGCAGTTGACTCTGACGGACAGTGTCTGATAGCTTTTGACTAAAGGTGTCTTTTGAGGGAGCTGCGTCAGTCAAGGAAAAAACGTCTTTAGACGTCTGTTTGTGTCTGTTCGTCTAGTTCGATGCAGTGTGTGGAGACCCCATAACCACCCTTGCTAAACCCTTCGTTTTAGTCGCTATTAGTCAAAATGACTAAACGTGACTGACCGTGTCTGATTCTGTGTGTGGCCGGCCTAATGTGACAAAATTTTGTTAGTAAACAAACCTAAATTGATTTACTTTAAGTAATAAAAATTTTAATAAACATTAAAGTAACATTAATTCCTTTTGAAACAATAGATATAGCTTTTAAGGGAAAATGCAGACAAAAAAATAAAAAATTTAATATAAATAACTTTTTCAAAAATAATTATTTTACTTCAATAGTGCTTGGAAATGTGTTCCATCCATACAAGACAATAGACAACTTTGCTATGTACCATCGAACATATTATTGCATGTATAAATATCACATATATACATAAATGATACATTATTTTAAGTATGCTGTAGTATACTGTATAATATATTTCTGGTGTACGTGTGCCAAACTATTTTATTGTGATGATGACAAACATTCGTATGTTTTGGGAAAACAAATGATGTAGTATGAGACAACAGTTTTGCATGTTTAAATATGTGTAGTTATTTCTAAATAAATGTAATAAATATACATTTTATGATATGAAAATTAGTAGTGGCTTTATGACATTAAATGTTTTCTAACATATGTCAATTTAGTTTATAAATTGAAATCACTTTGTTTATGTTAACATTCCGTGCACAATTTATAAAAATAACTTTTGAACGAGTTCCAAAAAGAGTAGCTTGGTGAATGCGTTGCCAACATCAGTCAATCCAATTCATGTGTGCTACTTTCAATGATCTATAATCTGTCTTTGACACATAAATGGAATAAACTAAGTGTTTAGTGGCAACTAAAGCAAGAAACAAGATTTTGTTAGTTTTGTGGTTGTGTGCAAAAAGTGTATACCGTTCTATGCCTAGTTTGAAATCAATTTTATCATTGTGTTCAAGGCGTAAGTATTTGTAGAGTTTAAATTCATTTCAATAACAAAAACAAAATACTGTAATATTAAAATTAAAATTCTTACTCCTTAGTACTATCAACATAACACCCCTTAATCTAACTTTTTGCCATCTAACTTTTTGTGTTGGTACCACTGATAGATTCCAAAAGTATTTTGATGGAACAAATTTGTAGAACTCAAGATATGAATTTTTATCATAAAACTAGTAGAGATGTACAATCTAACACAATGCTTATTATTTTTTATCAATGCAGTGGTAATATTTCAAATATGTATAAAATTAATTTTTGAACTATCACAGCTAATTGCTTTGAGTAAAAATGTTAGTTTAACCTTTAAAATATGACAATTAACATTCTATATATTACATTATCTCTTTTTATACAATATTGTTTAAGCCAAGTTAGTCTACAAAACGTACATTTAATAAATCACTCCGACGTTTACTTTTAAGGGTCTGCTGTAGTGGCGGCCATCTTAGATTTGCATCCCGTAAGAGCAATGTTAAATGTAAAACCATTTATTTTGTTTATTTTTATCATAAAATTATTTGCAAAGTCTCATTTTAACCACAGTCGAAATCTTAAAATTATCTGAAACAATTCTGCACAAAACCTAGCGTAGAAATATATTAAGATTAAGTACAACTTCGAACAAAACAAATGTTCAAAACCTGTTAATTAATCCATCAAGTATTATTACTGTATATCAATTTGACAGTAAAATTTCAGCATTCCAAAAATTACATATTCTCTAAACAATAATACAATTCAATAATTTCTTTTGAATGATTCACCTTTGGATGTATAAATAATTCCATATATGAAAATGAATTTCTAAAATGTTTTTTAATTAATTTTTAAAAGAATGAGTAATTGTTGAAAATTACTGAGAGATTTATTTTTTTTATAAAAAAATTTTGTTGTATTGTGCTGAACAAATTCTTTAGAACCAAATTGTTTGAAGGTAGTTCACAGCCTTAACTTATCATCCTTAAAACCTCTGTAATAATTTTAATAGGTCATTCATTTGTAAATAACTTTTTAAATATGTTCTGAATTGAGCAGAAATGGAGGATTTTTAATTTTGGCTTATACCTAGCTAAAATTTGTTAAAACACATGAATAACTGGGACTTTACACATTTACAAAATCTTTTAAGTTCGAATTAGCCTTTAATTCATACCAGGTGGTGAAATCATGAACAAACCTGGAAAATATAGATTTTACTAACTAAAATTACTGTAGGCCTACTGTTTAAAAAATATATGTGATAAAATACTGTATATACTGTCACCATCTTAAGAAAATGGTTAAATATGTTGAATGCTGTAGTTTTCGTATTGCATGTAAAATATAAGTGGAATATATTGGAACATACAATAGGCCTACATACAAGTGGAACATAGTAACCAATTTCAAAGTATCCTAAAAGCCAGTAATATAACAACAAAATAAAACTACAGGAAAAATAGTTTAGCCTATCACTATTAGTAAGCAATCAGAACGAGTTATTGCATTTAGAAATAATTTATTGTTAAAAACATACCAATTCAGAACATTTTTCTAGGAAGCATTTTACAATGTACAGTTTTTTATATTCATTGCCATTTATAATACAATTTTTTGCAGCATCATTTTGTACTTCCAAAAATCAATTAGAAAAATTTTCCATATGAAAAAGTAACCAATTGAACACTGTTGCCAAATTATGCCATTTTGGACGGTTGTCAAGTTTCTACAGTGTGAACAAGTCTGTCTTCACATTACATCATTGATATTAAAAAAAATTCAATACGACAGACTATATTAATAAATTGTGCCCTAGTTTTACAAACATATCTGTCACATCTATGAATTCGTTTTATTTACATTTTTGTAGGGATAGAATTTAAGAATAGAAACATTCCACGGAAATGCTAGGGAACTTTTTGTTTCATCTCTGTTATAGAATTAATTATTATATTGATTATATTGTACATTAAATGTGCTATTGATAAATATTTTTAGTAGTATTTATAAACAACTACCTTCTTAATAATTAATATTTTTTTAAATAAATATTGTACCATTAATTTTAAGAATGATTACTCCTAAATATATTCTGAACAGCAAATGCTACTTTTTTCTTTGCTATAATAAAGTTAAAACTTGTGCAAAAAAAATAATGATATTTTACTGTTCAGAAGTAAAAACAATCATTTTACAAGAAGTAAAGCAATTTATTAACCATAAATAGCAAAATATTTATTTATAAAACCAAACTCCGAATATAGTTATTATTATTTAATTTTGGTCACATGAGATTATTATTGTAATGTAGGCCTAAAGCCTATATTACATATAAAAAATAATACATTTTTTGGTACTGGGTGAAAATAAGGTGAATGTTTTACTTTTCATACTTTTATTTTTGGTTGCATGTAAATACCTAACTTATATTCCAAATTTCTAGTATCCTAGCATTTCTTAAACATTTAAACTTTCAATGTTGGATCAGGCATGCACTATTATAGAATTATATTAGAGACTAAATTTAAGTTGATTATAGCTCAATCAATTCGTTGATGGTGGTGTGGTTATATGCTATCGTTAGTGCTGTCTTGGTTTGAATCTGGTTATTGTTGTTGGCTTCTTCTGTGTCATTCCACATATTGTCCTTCATGAGCTCAATCAAAGTGAGGTGTTAATAAAAAACTATTTAGCCTGTTGTGAAATTTATTTTGTATTTATTAAAACAAAAGAAAAAAGTTGTATGGAAAACTGGAAAGTTTGCAAATTTTCTTTTCAAAGTTTGGCAAAAACCTTGAATGAATGGCCTGTAAATTATGTTATCAAGGTTTACCGTAAAATGATAAAAATAATAATTTAGACTTGGAGTCAAATTACCGGTAGTTTTATTTGTTAGCTATAATAAATAAAACCATAAATCAGTTCTGACTACTTATTATATAGTAATGCATTGGAAGAAATTTCTTGTACGTCAACATTAGGTTTCTGGTCCGCCCTTTTATTTGTTGCCTTTGACACTATACCCTTGTGAGGGATTATCTCTACCAAATTCGTGTCTTCTTCATCCCCTGGTTGCTGTATTCCAAAGAGTCTTCTGTGTCTGTGCTTCAGCATCTCACAATCAAAGATGACGAGTCTTGCAGACTCTTGGGCCTGTTCATAAAGTTTTGGTTACCATCCAGGAATCCTACCAAAATAAGTGACCATGTCCAGTTATGAGTGCAGCAACTCTTCTGAGCTGTTGTCAATTTAGCTTGATGAGAGACTTAGCTTAGTACTTGGTCCCCTGATTAGTCATTTACTTTGTGCATCCCTGGGTGTTTTACCCATCTTTGGTGTTGTTCCTTCCTGGCCCAGTTATTGACTTTGCATATTGCCATAGTAGAGCTAAAGCAGCACATTAGTTCCATTCTCATGAAGAGTGTAGATGCTCTTTTCTCGACAAGGGTATCTGCCATCTCATTCCAGCTCATGTATGGATGGTGTACTATCATCCATCTCAGTTCCAACATGTTCTTTCTGGAGAGTTTAGATAGTTTTAAGAGACACTCCTTCACCTGTTTTGATAACATATATACTGAGTCCAGCACTTTAAGTGCTGCTTGACTGTCGAAGAGAATTATGATTTGTCTATTTCTATAGTCTTTTGACAATCCAAAACGGGCACAGGCAGGCAGATTCCTGCTTGGAAGACTGAACAGTTCTGATGTTTGTCTCTGGTAATGCACAGTAACTTGAGTGTACCAGATGATTCGGTGTACAAGACAAATCCTGGTATGTTTTCGATTCCCGGTCTTCTCGGTTTCCAAGGATAACTTAACAGGTCTGCTAAAGGCATACTCAGTGTGCATAACACCAAAAACCGAGTTTTTAAGTACAATGTTTATTATTATATCAGAATGTCCTGCTTCTTGCTTGCCCTTTTGCTATTCATTCACACTTGTTAGTCTATAAACAGATTTTCTCGCCTCTAACATTATGCAAATGTCTAGAGGCAGGAGTCTAAGAAGCATGTACATAGCTGCTGTAGGACTATTCTGAAAGCTTCAGTTATGCATAAGAATGCAATTCATTGTAGACTTTCCAGTTTGTTGCCAACAGTAGTTTGTCAGGATTTTTTCCACCAGACTACTGCTCCGTATGTAGTTTGCGGTCTGATCACCGATTCATATAACCAAAGAGCTTTAGGAGATTTGAGTCTCCAAGTGGTATCAGTATTGCCTATTTCACCTTATGAATCATGTTGTCTAGGTTAATTAAAGTTTCATCCTTTTATAAATATGTGAATAGGTTCTGGTGAAGGTGGTATGAAACATTTTTTGCAACTGTTTTTTTATCTATAATTTTCTAAATTTGAAAAGTATTTTAACTATGGGTTGTGGAACAGGGGCTTCTTCCAAAACAGTTTTTTATTAAACGTTAATTCGACATCAAAATAAGATAGCTACATATTAATGTTATATGCTTTTAAAAAGTACAAGAGTTAAAAATCAAGTGATACCTATACAATTTCTGTAGGTTAATTCTATCAGCAGTATTTAATAAGTTGTAATCTTTCAGTTACTTTATAAAATTTGACTTTATTTCAGCTCTGTTGAATTGTTTTATTTGGAATTGTTAAAAAGTTTGTTATTGTGTAGGTGAAGATACTCTCTTGAGCGAACAACCGTACAGGTATCTCACAGTGGACGAGATGAAGAGTCTTGGAGATGACTCACTACCAATTGATGTCACTCGGGATGAGAGAGCGGATTCCAACAGAGAGTGTATGACAGGTGAGTGTTTGTTAATCATGCTTGGGGGAGTTATATAACTATTACAAAGATTAAAACCAATAGCTCAGACCATTCAGACAGTGCTTATCACAATAAATGTACAGTAGATAGAATACTTTTGTATTTATTAATGTTCATTTAAAATTTGTCTGATGAATGCCAGACTATCGGGTCTGCGGGACTCTCAGGTTCCGGATTAACAAGGTGTTACTGTATATTGAAAAGAAAGCTATACAAATACACAAAAAAAAAAATTTTTAATATGAATTGAATAAAGACATTCTAAATATTGTCCATTGTTTCTAAAAGTGTTCAGGTTTTTGTCTTTGTAGAATGGAAACTTATTTACAATAATAAAATTATGAACATCCAAATAAGCCTAGAGTTAGTACAATATATTGGTTACCATTATGTTACAATTGAAACTCTGTAAAATTTTGTAATGATTATTATACAGGGTGTTAAATGGGCCACCATTGGTATCTTGTAAACTATAAATCTGACAGCAAACTTTAGATGCAGAACCTTTCCTTGTTTTTTGAGAAATTACAAAATATGAAGTTAAAATATTTGTTCTTTGACCGCAAGAATTTTGAATAACTTTGTCCCGCCTTAACAGCCCCACTCCAACCTTACTACTCTACAACCGCCTAACTGTTTTGTTGTTGTTAGAGCTACTAACTTTTGTATCAACACTCACACTACATTGTTCAACAAAAAAATACTGATAAAATACTGACTTGTTACAGCTCCACCAACAGCAGTGGATGATACGATTAGTCCTCAACACTTGAAAGAATCGTATTCAGAATTTGGAACTCCTGATAATGTTGATATAAGCAGACATCCCTTACATGTAGGGTAAGTACTCTAGAACAACCGTGTTGTTATTATGTTTCCATCTTTCTCTTACTTATAAGGCAACTGTAGTGTCTTTTTACCTTTAAACAACTACAAAATAGTACTGTAAACGTAAATACCGAAATCTTTAGACAACAAACCAAGCACATAAAACCGAAAAAGACTGAAAGATTTAAAAGTCTTTTGACAAAAATATTGCATAGTATTAAAAACTCATAAATTTAATTTCTGTTTATATATATATAAAGCGAAATACCACTCACTCACTCACTCATTAACTCACTCATCACGATTTCTCAAAAACCACCAAACGGATTGAAATGAAATTTATTATGTAGCTTCCTCTAGGGCCATAGGTGCTCACTAAAAAAGGGTTTTAAAAGATTGGAAATTTTAGGGTGGTTTAGGGGGTAAAAATTATTAAATCACGATTTCTCCAAAATTACTGAACAGATTAGAATGAAATTTGGTATATAGCTTCCTCTAGGGCCATAAGTGCTTACTAAGAAAGGGTTTGAAAAAATTCGAAATTTTAGGGGGGTTTGGGGGGATCAAAGTTATTAAAATCACGATTTCTTCAAAACTACCAAACGGATTGGAATGAAATTTGCTATGTAGCTTCCTCTAGGGCCATAAGTGTTCACTAAAAAAGGGTTTTAAAAAATTGGAAATTTTAGGGGGGTTTGGGGGATAAAAATGACTAAATCACGATTTTTCCAAAATTACCGAACAGATTGGAATGAAATTTGGTATGTAGCTTCCTCTAGGGCCATAGGCGCTCGCTAAGAAATGGTTTAAAAAAATTAGAAATTTTAGGGGGGGTTTGGGGGGATCAAAGTTATTAAATCACGATTTCTTCAAAACTACCTAACGGATTGGAATGAAATTTGGTAGCTTCTTCTAGGGCCATATGTGCTCACTAAGAAAGGGTATGAAAAATTTCGAAATTTTAGGAAGGGTTTGGGTGGATCAAAGTTACTAAAATCATAATTTCAGATCTTTTATTATTATGACAATAGTGCTTTTATTATTTAAGATCTATATATATATATATATATAAGCCAAATACCACTCACTGACTGAACACTTAAAAAGAATACAATTACATTAAAAAGACTGAAAATATCAACCACCACGGGCAACGCCGTACGGGTCAGCTAGTCTATATATAAAAGCCAAATACCACTAACTCACTCACTGACTCATCACGAAATCTCAAAAACTACTGAACGGATTGGAACGAAATTTGGTATGTAAGGTTTCTTTAGGGCCTTAGGTGCTCACTAAGATAGGGTTTTAAAAAATTTTAAATCCTAAGGGGGTTTGGGAGGGGGTTCAAAGTTACTAAATCATGATTTCTCCAAAACTACCAAACGGATTGGAACGAAATTTGGTATGTAGCTTCTTCTAGGGTCATAGGTGCTAAGTAAGAAAGGTTTTTAAAAAATTCAAAATTTTAGGAGCGTTTGCGGGGGTCTAAGTTACTAAATCAAGATTTCTCAAAAACTACTCAATGGATTGGAACGAAATTTGGTATGTAGCTTCATCTAGGGAAATAGGTGCTCACTAAGAAAGGGTTTCAAAAAATGGGAAATCTTAGGGGGGGGGTCAAAGTTAATAAATCACGATTTCTGCATAACTACCAAACGGATTGGAACAAAATTTGGTATGTAGCTTCATC
>JAGFPH010000251.1:360072-377270 GCA_018207615.1 Philaenus spumarius | reverse complement strand
AAAGTTACTAAATCACGATTTCTCCATAACTACCAAACGGATTGGAATGAAATTTGGTATGTAGCTTCATCTATGGCCCTAGAAGCTCGCTAAGAAAGGTTTTAAAAAAAATTTAATTTTAGGGCTGGGTTTTGGGGGATTAAAGTTACTAAAAATCCCTATAAGAAATACATAGTGTAATATATTTATTGATATATTTTTGTTGTTAATATACATTTAACTTTTTTTTGTCTATCCGTGCAAAGCTAGATCGGGCAGCTAGTTACTATATAAGTCTATTGATCCCTTTTTAATGTATTTGCTTTTATTTTTTTACTACAGTTTTGGATTATTCACCCATCATCATATAATAAAATAATTTTAAAAATAAATAATAATGAACAATAACTAACATGCAAATAACCAATATATTATACATATAATTCAAAACACATAATAGTTCATAACATGGGATTATTCTTACTTACTTTTGGGATGTGCACTTCTGAAAGGGTAATTGAAATGGTACCAGTTTTGTTGTCCTGTATCTTGTCAATTTTCGACGCGGATGAACATTGTGATAGAATTGTCTAACATCATGTTTGTCTTGAAGGATAGTTTTACAGAATTGCGCTTTGTTACTAATTTATATCAAATTGTTCAATATTGTTCAATTAAACTATGTTTAGGGCCAAGTTGTTAAATCGCCTTAAGTTTATTATAGGTTTTGTATTATGAAGATCACTTTTTTTGCCATTACATTTATAAAAAAATATTTTATTTGTTTCCAAATTCCTACACATAAGTTTAGGTTTAGGACTTTTTTGTAAGCATAGTACAGGACATCTATGTTTGTTTCCAAACTACTAAACAACTATTTTGATTTTATATTAATTAATGACAGAAATGTTAAATTTTTACACATAAATTCTCTAACTAGTAAATAAATAAACATTAAAATGTTTTATGCATGGCAAAATCTTCAAAGTTAGAACAGTATGGTTTAATTATTGAGCTTGCTACATTTTTAACCTACAACTTAGGTTTCAACCTTTTTGCGGGTGTAAATTTTATTTGCTATGTTGTATTTTTATTATTTCACTTGTCAGAAATTGTAGATGTTAAGTAATTAAGCCTAACAAATCTTAACAATGCATTAAATAATATAATAGTGTGGCCATATCAACACTATTTTTTGTACTTTTATCAAAAACTAAACAAAAAGTCAGACTAACATATTTTTAAACTTGGGATGGCGGAGGAATATATTTGTTTGCATAAACACCCTCTTGAATTTATTACAGTGTTTAAGAAGGGCTAATTTATCCTGTGTCAAAGGGTGGATTTAGTTAATTTTTTTTGCATTATAGTAGGAGCATTGTATGTAATTCGTTAAAAAACCATTTGACGTTAAAAACAACTCTTATCATGCATTTTCAAAAAATAAAGACCGCTACCCTCTATAGCCTATTGAGCTAAAATCAGCAAGCCTTTTATAGGACTGTTCAAGAATGGAATTTTTGATAAATAATTTTTAAATGGAGGGAATTGAAGAGGGGGCACGACCCCTGGTCCGTTCACCCCACAGTATCCTGGTGATGATGCGACTCCCTGGTCGGGCTGTGCCTTCGGTTCTCTTGCGAGCCTACGGGCGTTGTCAGGATAGAGCTTGTGTAGAAGGGTTCCTCAAAAAGCTGGTAAACATGTAGTTGAGTTTAAAACGTTTATTCAAACAAACAACATAACAACTCTTCTCTGCTGGTCCGTTACACTAATTTAAACTACATAAGTCAAAGGCAATATTCTCACCCTTATATAAATTGAGTACTCGCGGGGACGCGTTCACTCCAAGACTATCTAATACATCTCTTCATGCTTCCAAAGAGTCCTCCCCCCTTAGCTACTTTAAACTGTGTTCTCAGCAAAACTATCTTATCCAATATACTAGGTCCGCTGTTAGAGGGTCCTTTATTACTATTTAGTTATTTATTTATTTATTATTCTTTTTGCTGTTGACAAATTTACATAGCATGAGTCAAAAGCAAAATGTAAAATTATTACATTCTTACATACTACTTACAGTTTAATACATTTAAAGTGATTTAATCAACATATGTAACAATTAGACCTTTATGAAGTCATTCAATTTACAAACACATAATAATTACAAAATACAAAATAACAACATGAAAGAATAAAATTGATAATAATAATAATGTATCTCACCATCTGTGGCTGAGGAACTCTTCCACCGAGTAAAAGGAATTTTCCACCAAGAGTTGTCGAAGACTTCTCTTAAATTAGTTCTCTTATTAGTTATATTATGCTATTATTATGAGGTGAAAGGCCACAGGTCACAAAGAAACTTAAAAATCATTAATTCATCTTGGTTTTTGCATATGCTTTAAAATGTAAAATTACTGCAACAATATTCTACTAACAATACTGAAGTCAATAGTTAACCAAACAATTAAGAAGATCATCGTAGCTACATAATACAACTTGAAAAGCCAGACTGACTCATAAGCACAACTATCTGAGTATTGATTGCATTTTTTTCCCATTACGAAAATTCTATTTTTCAAATTGCCTTTTATCAGTTTTACAGAATTTACGCTTTGACACATAAAGGCTCTAAAACGGTCAGAAAATAGTTAATTTCAAAATCCAAACCTCTTTTTGAAAATTGAGGATTTGAATATTGTTATTTTAGGAATTTTATGTTATTTAACTTAAATACTTACTCACCCAGTTTCAGGTTTTTAGCAGTTTGCTAAGTTATATAATATTTCAAACTTAGATAAACATAAATACATTTGTATACTGTGAGATTTACAAACTAGGTTTAGCAGATCTCCAGATATGAATGGAAGGAACCGTTTTGCTATAAATGCAATATAGCTGCTAACTGTAGAATGCATATAGGTTACAAATAACAGTTCTTCTCAAAACATATTCTTAGTGGCTTGCATTTCTTAGATTAGACTTTTAGTTGGAATTAAACTAATTTAGTTGCTTGCTAAACTAACAATGTTTTCTCTTTGTTTTACAATACTAACCTGATATGGACAAGCAGAAAACTGCAATGGAGAAGGTAAGTGTAATTAATCCTTTGTTTGTCTTTATAATATTAGTGATTATATTGTAACACTATACTTCTACAAAATCCAACTATTGTAGGTGCAAAAGTAAAAAAATTTAGGCCATGCTTTATTTAAAAATGTATAGGCTATTCATTATTTTTTGTTCATGAAGATATGCAGAAACTTTGGCACCTCATTCTACATGTAAAAGTAAAGAAAAAAAGTTACATAAACATAGACCCAAAAATGCTTCATTTTCCAGATATCATAATTTTTTTTTTACAAAATAATTTACATCTAGAGAAATGTTTGGCTGATTGGGTTCAAATTTGGCCTAACAACGATCTATCACAAGAAAAATAAGCAATTATATCCGAACATGCATTTCAAAATGGCAGCTGTTTGAAAATTTAAAACCGAAATTACTCAAAAACCGTACATTTTAACAAAAAATGTCAGGACAGCTTCTTTGTACCCCTTTTGATTCATTATCGGATGGTGTAGCTGTCAAAACAATCAGATGTAGGATAATAGCTAATTTAAAGATAATAACAGCATAAAAATCAACCTACAATATTGTTGTGTTTTACTGTGTTCGTATAGTATGCCAGGTTGAACAAACCAATTATTACACATAACTTAACTATTATCCTTCATTCAATTGTTTTGGCAATCACACCATCCGATAGGTAATCAAAAGGGCTACAAAGAAGGTGTCTTGACATTTTTTGTTAAAATGTACGTTTTTTTTAGTAATTTCGGTTTAAAATTTTCAAAAAGCCACCATTTTGAAACGCATGATTGGATATAATAGCTTTTTTTCCTTGAGATAGATCACTATTAGGTTAAACTTCATGTCAAGTTTGAACTCAATCAGTGACACATTTCTTCAGGTATGAATTATTTTGTGAAAGAAAATTGGCGGATATCTGGAAAAAGAAGCGTTTTCGGACCTATGATTACTTAACTTTTTTTCTTTACTTTACATGTAGAATGAGCTCCCGAAGTTTCTGCATATCTTCGTGAATCACCCTGTATTGATGAATACAGTAGAAAGTAGAATGAAACTTGGGCGCCAATTCTCACAAATAATGTTTATTTACTTAAACACATTTCAATGACAATTTTTTCATCTTAAGCAACAAAGCTCTTTAAATTTTGTATAAATACAAAACTTGGCAAATGATAGTACTAGAAATGTTAAAATTTATTTGTAATTTGTCATTTATACATTTAAAAAAATTAACATATTATATGTGAGAGTTTGTGTTCAAGTTTTCATTTAGATAATCTCACAAATCAAACTCTATATTTATTTATATTTACGATTTCATTTTCATTCCTTAAGTTCATTTAAAAATATTATGTAATTATTTCAGGAAAGAAAATATCCACACATAATTATTATAAAATAACTATTTTATTTTCTGTTATTTAATAATACGGGTACTTAAATTAGTTGCTCAAATTTTATTACATTATTTTATTTACTTTTTATTGCTTTCTAAATAAGATTAGAAACATTAAAAAACAATAATTAACTATATTGTTTAATAAAAATAAAAAATGTGGTGATGGAAAAAAACCTCTGTAGAAAAAATGGTCAAATTCCTACTGGACCTGTATTAGAGAAAGCCTGTGTAGCCATTTTAAATTTCCCCATGTAGGACTGTTCTACTCCAACTGCACAACTCAAATTTACAAAAAATACTATATAAACTTCTTCCTGTGACACACCTCTGAAGACAGGTTGTCTAGGTCTTATCTAGCTTAAAGTTTATCCACTATTTTCCATTTTTTCAAAAGAAATTTCTCAAATAATAATAAAAGAGTGAGGATGTATATGTTGTAAAATAATACATTCCTATATTACTAAACAAACTTTACAAGAAGGAATTCTCATGCTTAGTTGTCACAAAATAAATGACCATATTTTTACAAAAAGAGTCAGTCCTGTTATATTGTTTTGATTTCAAACCCTTAATTTGGCCATTGTATTTACATTCATTCTTGATTTGCCAAGCAGTATGTAAAACGATTACAACATCAGCTTTTCTTGGTGAAATCAATTGCCTAAAACAATCACTGGCTCTTTCACTAAACTATATTTTGTACACTACAAACCTATAGCGTTGGAAGTTTAAAATTATGATTTGTTAAAATTTGATAAAAACCTTCACGTTAGTAATTTTTTAAGTTTTGTAATTATGACAAATGTGTTTTCCAGTTTCCTAGTCAGTTTCTTGGTCGATGCCCGAGGTGGTGCAATGCGAGGGTGTCGCCACTCAGGAGTACGAGTTATTGTACCTCCTCGCAGAGCATCTCAACCCATGCGTGTTACTTGCCGTTACTTGAAGAGAGACAAACTCAGTCATCCCCCTCCTCTAATGGAAGGTGAAGCTTTAGCAAGTAGGATACTGGAGCTGGGACCTGTCGGAGCAAAGTTTCTTGGGTATGTTCAACAACTTTATTTGTTCAACTTACAAAAATTGTTTTACAATGCAATATTGCTCTTAGAAAATATGTCTATTTTAAAAAGCTGTTTTTATTTATTAGAATTATCCGTAGAATCTTTTATCCATTTATTCAAAATAATGGAGTAAAAATAAAATAAACAACTGTTTAATGTTGTAAAAGGAAAGGATAAATCGTGATAAGAAATCAGCTGCTAGTATTAGTAAAAGTGCTTTGTCTTAAATTTTGTTTGTGCATATTCTGTTAATTTTAGTCTATTCCGTTTAATATTTGTCCAAATTGGAGAAAAATTTTTGTTCTCAAAACAAGAGAAGGTATTTTGGGCCTTGGAGATCGAATCTAAAATAGTTTTTTTTTATCGGGTAAGCACAATATTTACAAGTTAAGGCACAGTCTATGTTAACAAGCAGAAAGTCAATCGATTAGTTCTATTTGTTGAGGAGTCGGGTTGAAGAAAAAGGTTGTTCGTTTATAACTTCAAAAATTTACATTTATTTGTTATTTGTGTCTATGTAGTATATTTTCAATGAATTTATTTACTATCGAAAAATTGTAACTGAATCAGATTTGTGTCTTAATTACTTTAATTTCATTCGACCAACATTATTATGTAAACATGAATAAAAACATTGGTAGTTTATTGAATTAGTCAAATCGATCAAATTTGAGTAATTTACTTGTAACCTAATTCTTTGTTTAAAAAATATGGCATATGCCATTCAAACTTTTAGTTCATTTCTTCTATTATTATCTCTTTGAAAAATAATGAAAATTTGTAAAATTTTGTCAAATGTTTTTTGCAATGTATTTGTTATACTATCTAAATTTAAAGCAATTAGGGTGATACTGTATATACATTACTTACTAAGTTATGTTAATTTATTTTTGTAACACCAGATATATTATTGATCTGTAAAATATGTATTTGAATTAAATTGTACTGGTTAACATTCGACAGCCCTGTGATGATTGAAGTCCCACACTTTGGTTCATTGAGAGGGAAAGAAAGAGAAATAGTAATCTTGCGATCTGACAATGGTGAGACTTGGAGGGAACATACAGTGGATGCTAACGAAGATGCAGTCCAAGACATCCTTAGCCACAGCTTTGATAAAGAAGGTAACAACGCTTTATTTCTCATTTTAAATTTCACTATTATATAAAAGAAGCAGTGAGCTGTATGGGATTCCATCGCGCTAACCATATCTAGTCATATTCCAGTAACTAGATTTAAAACTAGGAAACTTGTTGAATGTTCCAACTTTAGTCAATCCACAATTTTTTTTTTTTTGAAATAAGCATAATGTGAATAGCAAACTTATTAGAACTTCTTGAATGTATTAGGAATTAACTACTTAGTTATAATAATCTCTTATTTTGAGATTACACTAGAACCACTTTGAAAGTCGTTTTCTTTCTATTTCATCCTATTGATACCAGCTAATGACAAGCTTGGATTTTTCCATGTAGCCTTGTCGTACATTGAAATTTTGTAATTATTTATAACACTGAAATTTTGTAACAGTATTATCTCATACTTTGTATTTCTTATACTTTACCTTGTAAGTATATACTCTAGAAGAAACATTTATATTTTATCTGCCAAGTAAGAAATCTATTTCAGATGACTCTTTCAATACACTTCCTTCGTACTATTTTACCTCTTATTATCTAAAAATTAAATATATTTACTCCTTTAGACAGAGACCACAGCAAAATTATTGAGACAATAGTATTTAAGTTCCTTATAGCTATGATTTAAAATACAAATCAAATTCGAAATAATGTAAAACGGAAGAAAATTAGTACCACGTTAATTTGTATGAGCATTATGACAAAGTTCAGACTTTTGGACAAAGAGCAGGCTGAAGGAATGAACTTTTTAATAATCTATTCTGTACATATGTGTACTTAATTATTAATACTATACATTTTCTGACAGAAATTAGTCAACTAGAGGATGCAGGTCGCACTACCCGAATCCTTACCACAGACTTCCCACATTACTTCGCTGTTGTTACTCGTGTCCGACAAGAAGTTCACGCTATCGGTCCAGAGGGTGGAATGGTATCGTCAAGTGTTGTTCCTCAAGTGCAAGCCGTCTTTCCTCAAGGAGCGCTGACGAAGAAGATCAAAGTCGGACTCCAGGTAAACCTGTTCAAACCTAGGAAGAATGCAACTCCCGCTTCTTTTAAAAAAATCACTGTCAACCATATACCGAAGAAAAAAAGGTTTTCACTGGTTTGGTAAGTGTTGTGGAGATTTTTATTTCACCGAAGTTAAGATCTGTGGTCCAATGGTCAGACTGAGCTAGAAGTGGTATACTTTAGATTAAATAATTATATTAAGTTAACAAATAATATGTGCATTTTGCATCACATTGTCATGTCACCATAATAATGAAGTAGTCAGGTTTATTTTATTTCAATCCCAACAGCTTTGCCTGCATTTGTTTCACCTTAAGTAGCAACTTATATATTTATAATATAAACAGGTTAGTCAAAGTAAGCGTTTGAAGTGAAGTATAATCAATTCACTTAAATATTATAAATATTTCAAAGTTATTATTACTAGTATTAAGATATACAAGTGGGGTACCCAGAAATAACCGGAATTGCGCTGCTGTGGGCGGGGCTTGTGTAGTACGCATTCCTGCCGCCAAGCATGCATAGTGCAGCTCGTCGCCAGTTCAGTGAGACTGGAGTCGTCGACCTGGCTTGTATTGTTCGTCTGTAGTCATAGTTTTTACTGGTGCTGTTTTGTTCTCTTTTTGTTTTTTATGATGGCGAGTTTAAGTGAACAACGTCCGGCTGTGAAATGATAGTCAAGTTATTTTTAACAAAGAGACAAAAAAGACCCAATTTGTGGCAGAAGGGGGACTGGTTTTTCCACCACGACAATGCACCTGCACACACAGATTTTGTCAAAAAATGGCATGGTTCGGCTGCCTGCCCCACGCACCTTACTGACCTGACCCGGCTCCATGTGATTTTTTCTTATTCCCACGTATAAAAAATGGTATGAAAGCAGGAAGCAAAATTTCACAGCAGCACGTTGTTTACTTAAACTCGCCATCATAAAAAACTAAAAGAGAACAAAACGGCACCAGTAAAAACTATGACTACAGACGAACAAAACAAACCAGGTCGACGACACCGGTCTCACTGAATTGGCGATGAGTTGCACTATACATGCCTAGGAGCAGGAATGCGTACTACACAAGCTCCGTCCATGGCGGCGCAATTCCGGTTACTTTTGGGTAGACTCTCGTATTCCTTTTCAATCTTATCCTAAACAATCATCATTTACTTTCAAGAAGTTGTAGAACTATTAATTTTACATCATAACAAAAACCAAATCAAAAAATAATTACAACACAATGTACATAAACACAACATTTTATTTTAATTAAACTTTTAGACAATACAAAATTGCTTAATATTTGTCATTTTAAATAATAATAGGACAAAACAATTAACAATGAACTCTATTGAAACTTTGACAGACATAAAACGTAAGAATTAAATGTACTTTTTATCAAATTTAGTCGAATAAATTTAAACATTTAAAATAAGGCAGATTTCAAAATTACAATAGCAATGATGAAAATAGTCAAATTCACAGAAAATTTTATTCAGAACAAGTTTTTATAAATAATTTTTAACTTGAAGTATGTAATAAATAGCAAGACATAAATAACAACAATTATTTAAATATTATAATACGGAATATCAGTAAACACTGAAAAGTGATTATTACTGCCTCTGTTAAATTGCCAAAGATTGTTCAACGAATTCTGTGTTCATAAAATCATCCACCTAATAAAACAAGTGACCAAACAGGTAGACAGTACAACTATTAGTTTTGACTATTGTTTAATTATAACATCACCTCTCATTACAGTTTTAACTTTCCCAATAGTTTTAGTTTATCAAAATTCTAAAATTAGTTTTTAGAATTAATTGATAAATTAAAATTTGTTTCATCACATAGCTGTATCTTTCAGACCTAATAATGTAAAAAATTACGAACATATTTGCGAACAAGACTTTTTGCATTTTAGAACTAGAAAGATAGTTTCTCTGGCTAAATTTGATGAAACTTGCCAATTGATAATAAATGGTTGTACAAAGTTTTACTGATAATTTGAGATATTTGCTCGGTCAAGATTAATCTGTACCTTTTATTAGTTAAAGGGTTTGTTGTTTATAATTTAGACTACTTTTTTTAATTTTACTAAACCTTCAAGCATAATAGTTGCACAGAATTCGTAATTTTTTCTCTCATTCACACTCGCACATTCAACATGTGACAAAGGTCAAAGTGTAGTTAAGACGTATTGGTCAGAAAGTCCAGAGCCGACGTCATTGGTTGAGATTTGTGGTACTCTGAAAGAATTTTCGGGAACCATCGAGCACAAAACTTTCGGTAGCCTAACCTGTCGGTCACTATCTCATACAAAAAAGTCCTGGAAATTTGTGGATATTCTTCCAAAAGTTCTGAGATGGTGAAATGTCATTTGTCACCAATTTTTGCTTTGATTTTCTCAACCAGTTCATCAGTGACCACAGATGGTCTGCCACTTCTTCCTTCGTCATGGACATTTGTTCGACCATTTTTAAACAAGTGCACCCATTCCCGAACAACTCCCTCTTTCATTATCTTTGGGCCATACACAGCACAAAGTTCTCTATGAATTGCTTCTGCCGAATATTGTTTAGCTGTGAAAAATCGAATGACAGCACGCACTTCACGCTTGGAGGGATTTTCTATTGCAGCACACATTTTGGCAAGCATCCGAAAAACAACTAGCGCTCGGACGACCTTCACTGCTTTAGCCCTCCACTTCCCAAGCAGTGAGCAAACGGAGGTTACTTTCCGAACAGCCTTCGTAGCAACTGATTTAATTATGATTGAGTTTTTGATAATGCCCTCTGAAAGATGGATTCACACTAAAAGGAATTTTTGTCTACTATTTAAATAATTTTTGTAATGAGATAAACTTTGAGGTTTCCAAACATTCCAGGCAAATTGCTTCAAGGTTGTGTCAGTGTGAGAAAGTAACCATGTTTAGCTTTATAAGATATTTTTTTAAGAAGTAAAGTGAGGCTGTTTTATATGGTGATATGATCAGATTTCTTCTTATTGACATCCAATTTTTTTATACAAACATTATTTTTTAAACACATGACTCAACACTTCTTAGTAACAAACATTTACATTATACATCTTTAAACAAAACATAAAATTTGTGCCATAAATACTTAACATAGGCAATAATTAATTTGAAATACTACCTTGAGAAATGTTCATGAAAACTGTATTGTATTAATCGTAGTGTTTAGAGACTTGCTTCAGTTTCTTTAAGTGTTATTTTCCTTCACTACCGATGTGCCAATTTGTTGTCTTTCACAAACAGTAGATAGAACCTGCATGAATAGGTTATAGTTTTTCCTTGTTGATCAATGTAACATATGCATAAACCTAATAGCTTGCTACCCAATACTTATACATGATTTATTATCCACACATACTGTATACAAATGCATGTCTCTTTTGGGATTGTTTAGTAATATATTTTAATTTTATATTCAAACATTTACAAAACACATAACAGTGTAAAAGCTCTTGACATGTTTTAAAGAGTTAAGTTGTAACAAATATTTATATATACAAATTTTGTTTTTAATGTGCACTTTTATTCAATTTATTGTATTAGTTAAGATGGTAAATTTTAACTTTATTAAATTTGTTTAGACTGAAATATTAAAAATGTTCAGACCTATAAAAAATAAAAATAAAATTTAATTTAGTTTTTAATTCTGAAGATTTTAATTTAATTTCTCACTTTATTGATATTTTGCACCAAAAGAATGTAATATCCATATGTTAAATTGTATACCATACAAATCTGTAGCTGTCGGTTAATATTCCTTCTATAGGAATTTCCATTTGTAAAGATTGTACCTATTATCAAGAAGAATGTATATTATAATGAGCAGGTTTAGTATGTATGATTGTAAAAATAATGATAATTCTGTAATATATTGGTACGAGCTAGGATTTAATTTTGACCTTAATTATAATACCTAAAAATAATATACTCATTTACTAGGAACACTTCAAATGAAAATACCAGCTTAAACTATAGTTCAATATCAATCATTGGATTAATAATATTTAAGTAGGATCATATTCTCAATTTATTTATTCTCTAAGGCAGTGTTTCTTAAAGTACGGCTCCTTTCCCTTTTAAATTTAGAGCAATATTCAGTATATTTTTTGTAGACGACACCACAGTTTTTATTTAAATTACTGAATGTAATTACTTGTTAGTGAGTACTCTCAGGCTTTGGGGATGAGTCAATTTTATCAGTTTAAATGTTTGTTAGTTAACTGTACTGTAAACAATAGCAATTTTTATTTTGAACAGTTAATTTAATTCTTTTATTTAATCAAAAATATTCAAAAATAAAGGAATGCAAGAAATCAATAATTCTGTACATCTACAGTTATATATTATTAAAACCAACTACAGGCCATTCCTGTGCCAATTTCCGCTCTCGAAAAAGAAAGATTTTGGTCTCTCCACAAAGGACCTGCTATATTCCAAGTTTCTAATAAAACTAGAAGTACGCCTAATCATTTTAAAAATCAATCTGTTCCCATGATTTAGAAAATTGTTTCTATGCAAATTCCATTTAAAAAAATACCATGTTGGGATTTTGTTGAAATGAAATTTTGAAAGCGTGTTTTGTCCAAAATAATAATAGTACGTTAGTAAGGCACCAAATTAGTTTGCATGAGTGAGTGAAATAATTTAGATGGTGCTTTTGAGCTTTTCAAAATAAATTAAGTCCAAGCAAGAACAGTCTGTAGACGCCTGAGAATTATTTTTCTAATTGTTGAAAAAAATACAACTTTAAAAATATTCATAATTACAAAAACCCCTTAGTAAAAATTCATAACAATGAATTTCACTTCCATTCATGAATATTTGTGAACCTCAGCTAACACAGCTTTATATAGGTTATATTAACACAGATATCTGACAAATAGAAATAAATAATATTCTAAGACAACAACAGAATACCAAGTAATTTAATAACCTATTGCTTTCTATAGAGAAAGGAAAAATCCAAATATGTATTCCAATAGTGCACCATCGTTGTATTACTGGAATTTCTGGGGAAAGTAGACCAGTGAAAAAAAACATTTGTGCCATATTACAGTATTGTTATTTGTACAATATTTATTTAAACTTAAAATAAAATATTTGTTTGAGAAAGTATACACTAGGCTAATGTATTGTTCCTTAGGTTATAAAGATGATTGTTCCATCTAAAGCCCTTCACACAGCCCTAAAATATTATCTAGTCAGAATCTAGTCATCCATCTTTGATATGTGTAAATTGCCTTTAATTGTACAAAGTATAATTTGAAAATGTTTAAAATGTGTATTATACTTTATTTAAAGTTTTCTTAATTAATTACCTATATTTAATTTTATTCCTGTGTTTTAGCCACCGGACCACATGTTTATAGTTAAATAAATATTTGTACCTGTGTACCCGTCTGTGGTCTGTAGATCACCCCTTAAAGGCTACCGCGGTTTCAAAAAACTAAGTTTTCATCATCAGGCTCAACACAATATGTCGGATTATTCCATTAGAAGTCGTCATAACATATAAAACGTAAAACATACTTTAATTTATACATAAGATACTATATTCACATATTAGGTTAGGTAGGGACAAGTTATTTATTATTATTAGAATTGGAAATAGCCCGTATTTAAGTATGTTGTAAATTTAGTATTTTAAACAATTTTATCAATTAATGAAAATATTCTGTAATTTGAATTTTGAGCAACACAAGCCTTCATATAGTTTTACACCACATATTTACTTCCACACTTTCAGTCCTCAAAGTTTGATGTGATTGCTATTTATGTTAAAATGTATGAAGTATTTTGCTATAGTGGAAGAGGGTAGTAGTTTACAGACAAAATAGGAAAGATTTGCTGTCATTCAAAACTATTTATAACAGGAACGTTAGGCTTTTTTGTAAATTATCATTTATAACACTGTAACACTGTCATTTATTCTTGGAGGATAAGTTCCAACAAATTTCTGTGAAAACGGACAAAAAAGTATCTAAAAAAATTTAATCAAGTAAATATTGGAGAATAGTTAGTTACATTTTAAAACTAAATTATCATAGGCAACATTTTACTGCTGTTTATTTAGATAATCCTTACTCTTAATATTCAATAATCAAGTGGTTTCTTCATTTAACAGTATAAACTTTACACATTTAGCTACCTATCACTTCACAAACATGTGAATGATTGGTCTGAGTCAAGTCATAGGCTCGGTTACAAAATCAAATTAGTCAAAAATTTCGGTACTGGATTTTTAGTTCTACATCTTAAAGTTTAGAATATTATTTACATAATATGAAACGTAATGTACTTTCTTTCATGCCTATTCCATTATCTTTATCAAACAATTGTGAATACATTTAATACGAATTTTTCATCACACTGTACCTAACGAAAGTAATAATTTTGAATTTGTAGCTGTGAATATTGAAAGCGATATTTTCCTAGTCTAATCCGGTAAAGACAGCTGGATATTTTTCCCGTACTGCCATGTAGTTATCCATATGCAAACTGGTATTGCGCTAGTTAGCGTGTTGCTTCTACTGTGCCTAGGTATAGACAGGGTGGCCAAGTAAGGTCTTGTTTCCTATTAGGCGGCAGCCATGTTTAACCTAATTTCTTATCTGTTTATATTCTATTTGTTATATCTTTTTGCACGAAATAACAGAATATACTTTTTAAGAGGAAACAAAATTGTTACTATTTAATTTCAATATAAATATCAAACTGTAACAACTAAATCGCATGTTTTTCGGTTATAAAACAAAAACAAAGAGGTTACTTCCATTTTAATTACAAAGAGATACAACACTATTCTTTACATTATACTCTGTTATGAGCAGATGACATTACTTTTAACCAGGTTAAACATGGCGGCCGCTTCCGTATGGCCGCACTGTCTCTATCTAGTCACTGTAGTTGCTTCTATCAGTAATAGTTATGTATTTGAAATCAGCTGTTCTTACGAATTTAACTAGCAGTATAAACATAAAGACAATACGCTATTGTTGTCATTACTTTGTGAGCAATATTACTGAGCAATACTGATAAAATACAACAAAACAGCTGAAAATAATGCAATGGAAACTCAACAGTCACAAATATTTCAGATTCTTCTACAGAATAAATTGAACAACAAAGGAATAAACATAAGTAACATTGAAAACTGCAATATTCATATAAACTTTCATTCATAAGTAAATTGTCAATAAATAAACTTTAAAATGTAGAAATTATAACCTTTAATGTTTGTAAATGTTTGGTTTAAAAGTTATATTTTTGGGGTTAATTACATTATGTTGATAAATTACGCTTCTTTTATTATTATTATTATTAAAAAATACCACGTTCGGTACTAGTGATGAAATATACTGTTACAACATTTGATTTTTAAATACTACTTTAAGAAAGATGTGTACTGTACCAGTTAGTGTGACTTGAAACCACCAAGCAAAGTGTTTTTAATGCTCTTTATCACAAAAGACAAAATTATGCCATAATTCTTGTGTGTAGTAAATAATATATAGCTCTTCCATTACATTTTTAATATAGTTTTTAAACTGAAATATTAAGGGAGATTTAATGTGAAAATAAATTATTAATTTACTTTTGACCTAAGATTAGATATTCAAAAATGTAATTTGTTCAAATATATTAAGGAATAACTCTAACAAAATACAATACAATTGTATAAAAGAAATTTTTAAATGTATCTATAAAGTTTCTATTTGGTGAAACAGTGTACCAATATATTTTACACTTTCTTTTCATTTGAAAGCCAAATTTTCGTATTTCCACATCAAACTAATAGTGTTAACATTCAAAAAACATTTACTCACCTTCATTTTATGAAATTACTAAAATGTGACTACTTAACTAGTGGTTTGTTTGTTTTAAAACAACCATAGCAAATTGTCTTCCTTTTTTAATTTGTTATTTACCAAATCCACCTTGGATTTGATTAGAATTGTGCCATCTTCATAGAGTTATATAGCGTTTACAAAGCAGAATGTTAGTCGTTTCTTTCTGAGGTCGTTTGTTTAAGAATATTTATATAATTGCATTTACATTGACTTCACAAGTGAGGTTCAAGCATGTTTTACACAATATAAAATTCACATGTTTCACAATTTCATACATCTAAGAAAGTGAATAATATTTCAAAACACAATTAAATTATTTAAAATTCAAGTCAACAATATCACAATTAATTAAAAACATTAAATCCAATTTAACTATTAAATAATTTCAAATTCATAACTACCTCACATACACGTCAAAAACTCAATAGCAGAATAGAATCGATTGTATAAGCAAGGTACTTTCTGCATTTTTCATAACTATTTTAACAGACTACTGGAGTTACATGAATGTAATTTCTTGCCCTTGTATTATAATTATGGATTTATTAAATTAAATGAGAAACAAAACTATATGAAAAAACTAATAAAGTAGTTTCCAGCAAATAAATTTAATCAAATGTTGGTATTTTATTGATTCTAAAAATCTCTCTACTTGGACAAGTACTTTTCAATTTGAAGACAATCCTTATTACTTTTTTCTAAAGTTTAACCTTAGAACTGGCAGACATAATGTACATAATGTACCGTCACTCCAACACATTTGTAACAAGTGATTATATTTAATATTTGACCCACTAAAAATTTTCCAATCTCTAAGAATGATTCAAGCTAACATTTCATGTGAACCAAATATGTTTTGTGTCAACGGTTTGTAGCACCGTGGGAAAGACATCGTTTTTAAGTTCTCAAACAAACGATCAATTTTAAATCTGAACGGTTATTCTCCGTCTAAACAGCATGGCGATGCCTGCTTACGAAGCATCGATGAGATGTTTCGATATTTGTCCTCACTTTTATAATTCAATTGATTCTAAGTAAAACACTTTTATGATAAGGTAATAATACAAGTATACAGTTCTTTTCTTTGATTTATTCTCTACTCTTTATTATAATAATATTTCATTTTTAACTTCCCGCTACCAATAAAGGGAAGTTATTGATTTCGGTCCGATTTTCGAAAATCGAGTTTTCATTAAATCTCCACGTTTTGAGGTCCCAGGAAGCCATTCTGACTATTCCCGCCGAGGTGTCCGACCGTATGTGTGTGTGTGTGTGTGTGTGTGTGTGTGTGTGGATGTATGTGTGTAAATAAATTTTTGTCGTACAGTTTCTCAAAAACGAATCAACCGATTGAATTCTACGACATGTCATTCGAAAGGGTGTATCAAAACTTAGATCTGATTAGATTTGAGAGTTAATCCATTTAGCCAATCCGAAGAAATTAAAAAAAATAACCTAAATTTTTTTTTGAATTTTTATGTTTTTTAAAAATAACTTTAAAGCGTGCGAAAAAATTATAATAAAACCATATATACATTTTTTGTGCTTAAAAAACTGCGTCGACTGCTTTTTTGAAAATGAAAATCGGACGACGCATTCAAAAGTTATCGTTGTTTAAAAATTCACAAATTTTCG
>JAGFPH010000251.1:303897-360062 GCA_018207615.1 Philaenus spumarius | reverse complement strand
GTTTAAAAATTCACAAATTTTCGTTTTTTGGTATTTTTTTAACATATTTTCCAGATTTTTCAACCAATCAACATAAACCTGTACATTTTATTTTTGTGCTTTAAAAACTGCGTAGAATGCTTTTTTTAAAATGAAAATCGAACGACGCATTCAAAAGTTATAGTTGTTTAAAAATTCACAAATTTTATTTTTTTGGTATTTTTGGTAAACTAAGCGGGAAGTTCTAGGGTTGGCCTGCACGGTCAACCAATTTTTTGGTAAAGTGAATATTCCTAAATTACGTTTCATACCAGGCCTAGTTTTGTTAGCACCCTTGTAGTTGGAACATAAAAACTGGCGTTTTCAAAATAATAAATTTGAAATTGATAAATGTTTTTATACAGTTCTATTTAGAACTAGATTACAAAACGTTTTTACATTTATGGAAAAAGTTACAAAAATGTTTATTACTTTTTATGTACACCTAAAGTTGAACTTTTATTTTTCGTAACTGAACATTTTTTGTTTCTTGAGCTAATAGCTTTGTAAATTTTAAATCTGTCATTTTTTTACTGGCAAATATAAATTCTTTGAACCTTTCTCTACAAAAAAGCTACGGAACACTTTTGGATTGGGGTTCATTTACTATTTTTGGCGAATTTTTGAAAAAAGGGCTTGCATACGCCGAAAAATCAATTTTCATTCTAGGGTTAAAAACTCTGTTAGAAGTATATGATTGTCCTTCCCACAAACCTGTGAAATCAAATTATGAAATGTGAAAAGTAAACCATGAGTCATGTGTCTCATGAACGAATTTCAATTAATCTTCTGAACATAATAATACTAGTGTTTACATGATCAATATGCGGTCGCCAAGTAATTCTCTAATGTTGCTAAGGATTATAAATATTTAAATAATGTGATAGTATATTTTCAATGAGTAAATGGCCATAAAAGTGTAAAGGGTAAACTTAATACCTTAATTATTTAAAAATGGGAAAGAGATATGTAAAATCTAATCTTGGGAAAGTTATTCATTTTTATGGGGATCTAGAAAAACCTATTTACAATATTCCGAAATCCCTCCTCCCGTCTAACCACCAAAACTCAAAATTTTATAATGGACATATTTAACTTAAGTTACTCTTTAAACTTTAAACACTTTTAATTTATTTTTTACTGTAATAAAAATCAGTCAATCCATTCGCTCGCTACACTCAAAATGTGTTTTTGCAGTCATTTTTCTGAACTTTAGAATTGGTGCTAAAACAATATATCTCGTGACCCATTGTCGAAAAGCCCATAATTTGACAAGTAACTTGATGTCACAGAGTATAATTTGGTTGATCAGTTACCTAATAATTTACTACAATAACTTATCACGTTTTGGTCGTACATTTATAACAAATTTGAAATTTGTTTGACCAAATTACTTGTCAAACTATTAATAAATCCCATTACTAAGTTTGAGTTTTAAATTTATGAACCCTAACAAACTTTGTAGTTTAAAATGTTCACTTTTAATTCAACATAATTGGTAAAATTGTATTACATTTACTTACTGACAGTTTGTTTAACAGTCTTTTGTCGAGGATTTTTATTTGCGGTATTACAAGTTTGTGTCGATTACATATTTTTTTATTTGGTGTGACAGGAGGAAGAGGTAGTTGGGATTTGTATATAGTTGTTCTTCATTTCTCCCTAAAGGAGAATAACGTTCCCAAAATCAGAATTGGCATATCTCTTTCCATCTTTTAAAAAACTCACCCTGTGTAGTTTGTAATAAAATAGCTCTGACTAAGAAAATAAGCTATGGATCAGATTTAGCTTGCTGTATATGTGCTACGTGGACAGTAGTTTGTTGTTCTCAAATGAGCTGTAGAGAATTATTCCAGGTTCTGGCCTTTATTCAGACTATAATCTGAAGGTGTCTCATTGAAGGTTTAACTTAGACATACTAACTTACATACAGTAATATAATTCAACCTTATTTTTTCATTTAGACATCAATAATTGGGGTGGCCAATAAGCATTGTCTTCTCATTAAAAACGCTTAAGTTTGCTAACTTTATAGTTTTAAAACAATTTTGCTTACACATTTTTAAATACACAATAACACGTTAACAATTAATTACAAACATACATGTTGAACACTCAAATTATTTAATATACACGTACATAAAAAAATTATTAATTTTATAAATAAGAAGTTGGTATCAGTACACAATTATTTTTTGTACGTGTGTTTCTAGTGACTAACTATTTTTAATTAGTGTTTGTATATTAAATAATTAGAATGTACAAAATAACCGTTTTCAAGATTATTAGTATAACATATTTGAATGTAAAGGCCCATAAAGTGATTTACTCAGTTGTGGAACTGCATCTATTAGAATAAGTTAGATAAAAGTTACTCAAAAAGCTATTCAAAATACTAAACAACTTGAACTTTGCCCCACAAGTGTTAAATGCTTTCACTTAACATTATACGCTGATCTTCATATTTATTAATATTAATAAATTATTCACTCATTTGCCATCATTATTTATTTAAAGTAATACATAACCTTTAAAAAGTAAGGATCAACTCTTGTTATAAAGTGACTAAAACTATAGAAACACAATTTTTGGGGTTTGGGCTAGTGTAACAAAAATATGTAAATAATTGAGTAATTAATATTAACAAAAGTACCAAAACCATCATTATCAAATAACGTGTATCAGATTAAACTTCATATTATTTATAATTTAGTCTTCCATTTTATTACGTCGTCGGCCGGCCAGTTTTGGATATTGCAACTATTTGTATTTTTCTCTATTAGTAGGTCCATTCATTTCCTTTTGTCCATCTATCTATTTAGCGGTGAGTTTGTTGAACTTCAGTTCCTTTTTGTACTGTCATATATCCTTTTGTCTGTTCCATATTTATGTCCATTTTAAAACTAAAATGACATTACGACTGTTGTTAATATTTTCAACATGAAAAATGTTTAAAAAGTCTTCCGGATTTCCCATTGAAATTTGTATATAGGCCTACAATAAATTGTAATGTTCCAAATTTATACATTTCTCAGTGATTACTCCTTAAAATTCTTTAGCAAAACATACTTTATAATATCATTGAGTATTGATAAATAAAATAGCTTATAATGTGATTTAAAACATTTAAATTATTTAATCTTATATTTCAATTACTTATTCTTTGAACTCTGCTTCCTTAATGCCCATTTATGTTTTCTGTTTAAGTGACTTATTATTAACTAATCTGGGGTTGTAAATTTATAAATAACAAATTTGTAAATCAATTTATAATATTGGTAATTAAATAGGTAAATACTATATGTTAGAATAAACATGTGAAATGAAAGATAATGTACTTAATACGTAGATAGATTAGTGTTAGCAAAAAGCCACTGCCTATCCTGTGAAAATGTCATTACTGCCCATTTGTGTGTATTTTAATTTTGTAATATATTTTAAAACTTAATTTGTAACATTTGAACTGTCACTCCATAGGTAAATATTATATCATATAGAATTTAGAAAATCTTTGAATATTTCATACAAAATTGAAGTGTTGTGAAGTGGAACGACCATAAAAACATGTTTTACAATAATTTATAAACTTAAAGCGTTGCTGAAATTCATGAATGTAGCTATTAGAAATGTTTACAAAAGAGTGAATGGAACACTTTTTTTTACTATATTGGTCATTCCAGAAGTAATGTTTTGGATATTTTTGAAAGGTTCTTTTACATATTTTTAAAATTGAAAGAATTTTAAATCCAATTTATTTTTCTTTGTTACTAAAAAACTTTTTTCCTTACATACTTAATTCACAACAAACTTTATTATTTAATGTAGTATTCATTTCGTATACTAAGCCAAATCCTGAATTTATAATCAGACCCTATTATTATATTAATCACTAGGTACTCAATTCAATCAAAAGTTAAAATTTTTTATTACTATTTTTGACACCAAAACCCTTTTAAAGATTATTTTCATTATCAGTATTAATTTATTATTTATGTTATAATGGTTTGTCAACCAACGTGTTACCTGTGCATATGTGCCAATACAAATGATTGTACATAAATAATCATAGTGGAAAGAAATAGTTTTAATTAACTCTAAACTTGCTAGAAATAAAAACATCTATTATATTGTTGAATAATTCTTCATAACTTTTACATTAAGTTATTAAACTTTTTTTCAAATTAAGTTGCAAAAAACAAATGAAAGATACTATACTGTATAAATTTACCAGTTTATCAACAATGTATCATGAAAATTTTGCTTTTACACCCACAATGTAAAATCAAGCAATTCAAAGAACACTTTCAAAAGTTTTATTTTGAGTAAAAAAACATTGTATTACGCATCATGATTTTAAAAGCAGTGAGAACTTGCGATTGCACAACTTGTAAAGGAAACTGCTTTGTGTGTTGTGAAATATTTCTGCAACTAATATTGAGTGAAGTAGTAATTTAATATCACAGTTTTCATAAATTCAAATTACATACACAAACCATTTAAGTTGATGTAAATAATTGCTATTTACCGTTTCTTACAAATGAGGGATACAACTTAATCATTGAAATATCTTTTTGTTTCAAATGATTTATTACTTTTAAAACAGATGTAGTTTATTACTTATTATCTAGTGGAATTATTTATTACATTTAAAAATTCTTAATAGGCAGATGTATTTTATGAAAGCTTTGCTGTAAAATGTTTGTCATTTAGAATTTTGATTGTTTACTATTTGAATACAATTTGTTAAGACATCAAACATAATTTTCAAAATAACGTTATATTTTACTGAGATATTGAATCAAATATTTGTTTAACATTTCATTTACAAATGAAATGCAGAAACAACTGGAGTCATTGTTTCATAACTCAAGTAAGTACTGTACTTTTAATCTGATTTACTTGGTAAAAGTATTTAAATTATTTCTTGAAATTATGTGATGTTTAATACATTATTTTATTCAATTGTGAACATTTCATTATTGAATACTTGTTTTAGCTACCTAATCTTTATTGTAATACTTGTGTACACTTTTAATCTACCTTTAAAAACTAAAATATTTTAAACATTCAATTCTTTGGACAGAGTCGTGTAATATTCAAATGGTTTATATTTAAAATCATTGCCGTACAAATAGTTTGCAAATTGGTCAATATGTGTTAACATGATAAAGAGATAGTATTTAGTCAATTATTGGGACCCTTTTTTTTAAACAATGGTAATATCGTTATTTAAAACTTTTTTTCTGTCGGTTTTGTGTAGTTACTCAAACACTTCAAACATAATAGTCGGGGAGCCCATAAAAAATGCTTGTGATTTGACATACGTAGCACCTTAAATCCATCGACAACAAAAACTGAAGAATGTCAGTTCCTAGACGGAATATTTTTTAAGATATTGGCGAACCAAATGTGTGGGTACTATGGTACCGGATAAGGTCATCCTATGTATGGCAATGATGTTTTATTTTAATTTTACTTCTAAATAGCCATCATGCCAAATATGCGCCTTCATCAAATGACCTATTGGTCATGAGAGTAACAATAAACACAAAACTCGTCAAGTTTAGCAAAGTGCTTTAAATTTTTTCTTTATTAAACACCTATAATTTTTGTTAATTAGTGCCATATGTCCAAATGATGTACAAAACAAAACTTTTGTATACAAACCATCTTTCCATGGTTACCTTTTCCTTTTCATAAAGGGTCAACTTAACTTACTTCTAGAAACAGGTGTCTGGTAACAAGTGGTTCTGATGGGTGGTTTGATATCTATAATATACGATCGCCATCAGTGCTCTATATACATATTTTAATGTATGTTTAAAAAAAAATAATAAAAGGTGTAGGCTTTAGTTTGATTGTAATAGAGCCAGTGTCCAAAGGGTTAATAAATCATTCAATGTGGTTTCATTTAATAAAATATCTTGGTTTAAAATTTTGTGACATTTTTTATTAGTACAAACGTTTTTCAAATATTGTATATAAGCTGTTTTACTATTAAACACTTTAGTTAATGCACTCGTTAAATAAAGTGTATTGATAATTTGAAATGTATAAACATTAATATAAGTTAAATTGCATTCTATTCCTTTAACAGAACTGGAAAGCAACAGTCTCTAACTAACACGCTTGTCACTAGTTATATCTTGCACTACTTACAGCCAATAATGTATACTGGATTTTGCCCAATAAATTTAGTTGAACTAAAAAAAATCTGTCATTCAATTATTTAACATCTGCTCGACGGAAGAACATGAACAGTTTGTTTCACACTAAAATTTTAATTAGAGAATCTTTTTCAATTGTTAAATTAAAAAAAAGAAGACTTAAACAAACAAAATTAACAGTCTTTTAGTAACCTATTGCAGGCACCAAAATATAGTTTTCATAATTTTACAATTAATATTTGCAAAACAACAACTTTAAGTATTTTCATTTTACTTTTAACGTTTCTGACAAAACTTTTCACCAAATTCAAAGGTTCATGTTTTTTCTTTGAAGCAGAACAAATCCATTGTATTTTCCACTTGAATCTGAAAAATTCAAGAGATGAAAATAATGCATAAATCAAAGCAAAGTTCGAAATCATCCAACAAAATAAAAACTCTGATAAGTTTAACTGAAATTTATTGGGCATCATTGTGGTTGCTCAATGTGAATTAAGTTTTGGTGTTATTACTTTTACAGCACATATTCATGCTTTATTTCAACTTATTTTTATAATGCTTGTGAATGATTGCTGTCTTTTTCGAGCTCTGCTTTTTTTGTGCTATTTTTCCTTTGCATCTATTTCCATTTCCTTTCACTGCCTACTTAATTCAAAATGCATACTTATAAAAGAAGACAAGTACAACAGCATTAACATCTGTTATAACATGGTGATGGTATCTGGAGGTGGTGGTGTGGACTGAGTGAGTATATTTTAAAATGTTCTTGTTTTGTTTTATGAAAATATGCTCCTGCTGCAAAGAGAAGAAGTAATTCAAAAATTACTTGATAGTGTTAAGAAATTTTGTATTACTGTACATAACTTCAAACTATGGAATTAATTTTGTTATTTATCTACGGTATAATCCTTTTTTACTACAGTGGTACTCTGATATATATATTTTTTTACTGTTGAGATATTAATTAAATACAAAACAAATTAATAACAAAAAAAATCACTACAGTACAACCTGTCACATCCGGACCCTCCCATAACCGGACGCATCTCCAAACAACTTTTCGTATTTTGGTTGTGTGGCGGATGGGGTGGAAAAGTGAAAGTTGCAGCTAGAATAATGCTTGCACGCCGAGCCTAGTCTATTCTTAGCGGGCTGTGACCTTGAAACGTTATCTCTGATAAGCTAGGTTAAACGTCAAGATGAAATGAGTGAAACTGAAGTGATGCTATGAAGATTTAGGGACATGGCTTCCAAAAAACTAATTCAGTGTGTGTGATGCAGCCGAAAATCAAAACTTTTTCAAAGCTATTAGCGTTTCTGTACGGTACTATAAGTAAAACTTAATTTTAATTTGCCGATCTGTAGGCCTACCGGTTATTTTTTTTAAGCTAATGTGTTCATAAGTACAGTACTGTACCTACTTACTTTAAACATACTTCAGATATTTAGTTACTGTAATTAATTAATTTCTGTATTGTAGTAACTAAAATTGTGTTTTTACAATGTCAACTGTTTTCTTTGATTGTTTACTTTTAATTACCAATAGTCTACTGTTGTGTACAGAACGTCAATTCGTAAGCCTTCATAGCACATTGTAGAACAGTAAATACAAGTCCAAACCGCTTGAAACATCTAAAAATAGTATTCAACAATTATGGTTTTCATTGTTTTGGGCCCTTTGGCAATTTATAAATTACCTTGCTATATTCGGATTCTTCCGTATCCGGATTGGCCGGTCGCCACATTAATCCGAATATGACAGTTTGTACTGTAGTTGAAAAAATACTGTAATACTTTTAACGCCATACCAACCAGAAATTGTTAATCATCTAGCACTAACTCCCAAGCAGCATACAGGAATTGGTATTTCAAAAAGACTAATTCACAGATACACCAACACCAGAATATAACTAATTATAAACATAGGTAGCATTTTTACATTAGCAAACATGTGTGACTCAACATCAATTTAAAACTAAATCATTCTACTACTTGAAATTAGTATGTCTTTATTTATTGCTATCTCATATCAATTCATTCAAGCACAAAAGAATATTTATTAGGTTTAGTTAAAAGTTGTAACCAATATATTGCCAGGAAAAATTGTCCCTTATAATTAAATACATTTTTAGAAAATTTCATATATTATTAATTAATTTTGAAGCTACAAAACCAATCATCAAAGTTTCTTTGTAGTTTGCCCTGGTAAAATACAGAATGAAAAACATGTATCCAACTATCAACACAGCTGAACAGGTTATATATATACAGTAGTCCGCAGGATGCTAACTAGATTAGGTTCGTAAAGGATTATTTTATTTATTTATTCTTTTCATCACTTTTTCTGTGAATTATTCCAGTGGAATATTTGACATGTCATAACTTACATTGTTATATAAATAAAAGTATAAAATAATAAAACTTACACAAAATCACACATAAATTTACATAAAAAATTTGATTAAAAAAACAGTTAATACAGTTTATATATATAATTATTGAATATAAGATTTTAAAAACAAATAAGCCCTTCCCGACACTTGCAAAGTGGGCTGAGGTACCTGTTGTGGAAAGATATTCTTCCACAGAATAGAACACATTTTCTACAAGGTAGCACCTGAGTGAACTCTTGAAACTGTGGATAGAACCTAAGTTTTTCATATTTTCTGGAAGTGTATTAAACAACTTTATACCAGAGTAATAAATTCCATGTTCAAAAAATTTAAGTCTATGGACAGGATATTAAAAATTTTTTTGACGGATAGGGTATTTGTGGTAGTGCTGATTAACTTAAAATAAAATATGATTGCTCTTAAAGAAAATGAAAGTTTCATAAATATAAATGCAAGGGAAAGTTAAAATATTATGTTTTTTGAAAAAAGGTATACAAGATTGATTATAATTTAGATGGAACATTGAGCATAAAATTCTTTTTTGTAAACGGAATATTTTAATTGATTCAACAGAGTTCCCCCAGAATGCCACCCCATATCTTAGACGAGAACTGACATAGGCAAAATAAACGGCTTTTATTACTTTTAAACTAGTCACAGAGGAAATCATTTTGAGAGCAAAGCAAACTGATGCCAGTGACTCGGCTAAACCTGAAATGTGACTTTTCCTATTTAAATTTGAGTATATGTAAAATTGAGTGATATGTAATCCTCTTGGCTTACCAAGCAATATATAGACTACTGGCAATGTATTTATAACAAGACACAACAAACATGTAAACGCTTTGTTAAAAGTCCAAAGTGAGAATCCCCAAAAATTATCCTATAATATGCCTCAATTGGAGCATATTTAGCTCTTGAATTTGATCATTTAATCATTTATATTTTGATGTGTCATACATTGATGTGCCCTTTGCAAAACGTAAACTGTTTTCTTTTCCAAGGTTTTAACTTATATTTAACTTATAATTTCCCAGAGTCGTAGTATAAATAAAATGGACTCCATTCACTATTAAAGTGAGATATTTCTACCTCAATAATATCATAAAAAAACATTGCCTTTAAACATATTAACTGTGAAAAGATAAGTACCAACAAATATTCTGTCCTTGAGCTAGCTCATCAGAAAAGATTTTTGTGCACATAATGATTTGATAGTTTTAATAAAAGTCATAATTTCAAATAGACATGAAAATTGTCACAAAATTACATTACATTGTAAACCATCTGTTCTCTTGTATGGTTTACCAGGCATTAGTATTAAATAAGGCTGTGCACTTAATGCTTCAATTTGTTAAAATATATTCTCATTTCATTAATATATTTAAATTTTTGATAATTTTACTTTCATATAACATCCTGAGGCACTATTTGGTTGTCGGTAGATTAAACTGTCTAAAATATTTTAAACATTCAAAACAAATCCTTTCCCCAAGATGGTGACATCCTACTCTAATATATAAGGAAGCTTCGTATTCAAGAATGATGTAACTACCAATGAACTAAATTCTGCAATAGATTTTGATTGATATAATATTTTAAAGAAATTAACGTACATATATAGTTATACTTGTAATAATTATTGGATACAAAATTTTGACAACATAGGCTTCTGACAACAAATTGACCACCTTAGAAAAATAACACTACAAATAAATATACCACTAGAAATAATAGAAAGACAATGTGCAAAGTATATTTTTCTTAATATATATACTTTATATATCCCTTTCAATAACAAGAAGAATGGAAAAAAGATAATTTACAATTATTATAAGGTTTGCCTTTGAACTATGAGTGTACAATTCGGAGAGGTAAATTCATATGAGGTAATGTCTCATATTTGTCCTTACACATTTATTTGGTTGTACAGGTAAAACATACATACTTTAGATCCTCTGTTAACTGAAACAAAAATGGGAAAGGCAGATTCTGGCAACAAAAACTGTTTATAAAAATAAGTCGGTTACTGGAGTTCACAAAATATTTCCATTTTCAATTATTTTAACTTCCTCTTCATTTCTTTTTTTTTTTTTTTTTAATTTATGACCCGTTTCTTTTTTATTGAGATGATTTATAAAGCTCAGTTTATAAAAGCCACAACACTTGGTCAACACTGCACAGGTTGCTTCTGTGAGGACAATGTGAATTAGCAAAAGTACCAAAACAAATTGAAAGACGCAATAAGCACTAAAAGTCATCATTCAACCGCTACCCACTCACTCTTTGTCTAAAACAGATGTACAAGATGAGATCTTTTAAAATCACACTTTGCAAACATTTTAGTTATAAACACAATTATTTGTATATTAAAATCATTCATAATTCTACATTTAAATCTAATAAGTTGAAATTGAGAGACAAATAAATATGGATGGTAATAGTTGATACATAGACTGGGTACATTGGTCATAAGTCGAATTCAAATTGTTTAACTTCTTGTCGCTCTTTTACAAATTACATTGCTAGAGACATTTACTGAGGCACAACAGATCCTGATATTAAATATTCACGCCTAAACAATTTCTTAGACTGAACTGTTTACAAGCATTTGAACTGATTAATATAAAAACTTATAGAATGGAACAATTTAAGGCAAATATACAATACTGCTTCTAGTTCTAATACCTACACTTTGAACCACTTTCACAGATTGTGTTAGTAAACAAGTATTTATTCTGACAGTCAGAGTGGAAACTAATAGAGTTTGTTGTCATTCAATAAGCTTTTTTGTTGTTTTAGGCCATTTGTATTACTAGAGTATTCTCACAATAATAATAATAATAATAATAACAGACTGTTTTTATTTTTCTTCTACTTTCTACTTCAAAAATATTAAGAAACAAAAGTTATATATAAAAAAAATAACAATTATTTTCAATCATAATATACAAAACAAACTGTCAAATTAAATAAAAACATCTCTTCAAAAATATAAAAAATAATAAGTAAATTATAATAACATAGGTCGGTAATAAATAAAAACAAAATAAATATAAAAGTAAATGAATATATATTATAAAATAAGACACAAATATTCAAGATCATCACGCAAAAACTGTCTTAGTGTACGGAACTATAAAAAACCAACAACTCAAGTATTCATTTTTTCCACTCAATCAACAATTGAAACTTTAAAGGTGAAGTATTTTTTCTAGAACATAGAAACTTTGAAATCTTATCAATTAGAAAATTATTGTCCTGCTGTTTCTTTAATTCATACATTTATTTTCACCCAAGTGTCTCAAACCAGTGTTACTGTTGGAAATTAATCACTTTTTCGAACATTTTACATTTATAAATGAAGCACACAATATTATACTATCTTGGTTTTTTTTAACATCAAGATAAAAACAATCTGTACTTTATGCAAACATAAATATATGTATGCTAAGAATCATGAACTTAATACTCTTTTCAGGCTCAACCAATCTCGGCAGAACTAGCAGCCAAACTTTTGGGTAATCGAGTCGCTGTGTCTCCCATTGTAACCGTCGAACCTCGTAGAAGAAAATTCCACAAACCAATAACATTAACAATACCCAAACCTCAAGCTGCCAATAAGGGAATGATAAATCAATACTCAGGTGATGCTCCGACATTACGGCTATTATGCAGCATCACAGGTAAGTTTCATCTAGTTTGGTCATCATTACTCATAAAATAGTCATTTCGTACATTATTATAAGAGATAAATTTTACGTTTGAAGTACATGAGTGTACGGTATGCTTTTTGCAGTGTTGCCAACTTAAATAAAGTTTGTTAAGTGTGTTTATCTGTGCTAATTTTGAAGCAATTTTTCTTCTGCTTCTGGCAAAGTATTCTGAAAATACTCTTTTTCATTGATTTAACTCGTAAAGAATTCTATTATTAGGTGATGAGTTTCCCCAAAATTAAATTATAAATTGTTGTTTAAAAAGAAAACTAGATTTATTTTGCTACATTATTTTTTTTTTAGTTTCTTACCTTTAACGAAATTAATAAATTATTTTTATACAATTTAAATTGATACTGAAACAATTTTTGGACAGGTAAACAAATTTAATATACAAATATGTTTAAGATTAACTTGAAAAAATTATTTAACATTTTCACTAATTTGTTTTCATTGGCATTATCAATTTACATTGAATTTATAAGATAATTTGTTTATAAATTGTTTAAATAAAGTTGCAGTAATTTATCAATAGACCCAAAAGCACTGACGTTCTCTTCAGAAATATTTAAATTGATTAAAAGTCATACAGAAAGTGTTTTTATTGTTTCTATCTCAGTACTTTTCTCGGGTTGTATTACTAAAGAAATATTTATACAGATCTCATAATTGTTACAAAAATTGGTACAATCAACATCAATTGATTTTAAAGTAACCATTTTTTTTTTTAATTTGTTGTGTTAAACATAATTAATTATTGTTTTAATTATTCACTAGGCTACTTTTAAAGTTGAAACAAAGGAAATTTCATAATAATAAGCTGCACACTAAATTTTTCTTATAAGCGTATGGAAGACCTGAATGAAACATAAGTTTGAAAATATATATTTGTTCAGTAACCGCTTATTACCTATAACTTAACAAACTATTACCATTCTATGTTTGACTGTGTAACATGTTTTAAACTGAATACGAGACTGTTATTTATTTTATAGGTGGTACAACACACATCTCAGGTTCGTTAAGTAATCAAATTTCATTTAGTAAAATAGTTCAGATGAAAGAAATACAAAATTTTTACACTAATTAAATATGACAGCCTTTGCACAGCTAATATATACTCCTATGCCTTGTCCAATAGTTTTATTCCATTCTTGAATAGGTCTCCAATAGGCACTAGCTTAGCGCACGTGCAACATTTGCATGGTGGAGAGTCCATTAGATGCGATCTGAAAATCTAGTTCCTTGCACGACTTGTAGAGTAGAGTTATTACAACTCGGCAGAAATTATTGAATGAATAGTTCCAGTACTGTATTATAATTGTACAGAACAAGATAATTTTAATCTTTTGAAACTGCCAGTAATGGATAATAGGGAAAGATTTTTCGAAGTGTCATTACTTGGTAACATTTTAATTACTGGAATGATTTTAATGTTAAAATGTTTGCAAAGTAACTTAGATGCCAGCAAACTGTATGCAGTATCGAAGGTTAATCGTTATTATTGTGCATATTTTATACTTAACATTTTTACTCGTAGTGATATAATTACTGTTTATTAATAAAATAACTTTTTATACATTTACAGTTCATTTTGGATTATAAAATGGTTGCAATGCAATGGAATTAATTGTGAAATTGCTGTTGTATTTATCAAGTTATACGAACATGAATATCTCTTATATTTTAAGAAACATTTATTTAAAACCAAAAAAAATTTAAACAGCTCTCATTTCATTTTCATATGATATACAAGTACCATACTTTTATTCGTTAATATTCAACCAAGCATGAAAATGATCAACCAGTTAATGTAAAAATCAGGTGGCGAAGCTATGAACTGATACACTAGTACTTTTAATGTATACAGTCAAGGAAATCAGGAAGAGAATATTCATTGTACTACAAGGGCAGTGTGTTTCGTTCTTCTTTTTTCATTGAAAAGTACCTAGCACTCTCTCTCTCACTTTCGTCTACTGTGTTTAACACAATGTCTTTCTTCGAAAACTTGAACATCTCAAAACTTTAAGATAAAGTCATTTAACTTTAAATGATTGTTTGACCTTGAGGAAGAAATTCACGATGAACAACGCCTTGTAATCAAAGAACCCTATTCAATATTACCTTGACATAAGATCTTTACCTGCAGGCTTAGTAACCGTAAACCCATTTATTGTCACCTGTTATGATGCTTCTAAGGAAAGAGTTGGAATTGTTTGCCCTCTCTAGAAGATCCTGACAGGCGTCAACCCATTGTTTTTGATCATCTGTCATATCCGAGGAACAAACTTTGCTGCAATTCCACTTTTATTGTTAGAATCTCTTTGACAGGTACCAAACGAAATGTTGTAATCTTCAGAACGATGTCATCTCCGACTGATTTCCATCTATTCTTGAACCGTTCATGAAACCTTGACAGATTCAAGGCTTTATATTCATAAGCTGTGTACATTGTTTTAAAGTTTCTGTGAATGATTTCCTAGCTTCACACAGAAGTTGATTAAAATATGTTGCTCTTGAATGGAACTCAATCACAAAATCACTGAACACACGAAAGTACTTTTATAAGAACTATTAATGTAGAAAAACACTGCCGTCACATCACGTGAGCTCACAAGATGTCACACATTTAGTGTGATAGCATGCTAAGAAGTACACTGCCGTCACGCATCATCACCGTGAAACAACTTTCTCGATAATTTCTTTGTTAGTCCTTGCCTTATCAATATAAAATAATAATAATGATTGTATCTTTATTTTGATACATTATAATAATGTAGGCCTATATAAAATACAACATTTTAACAAAAAGGCCTAGAGTTTTATAAAATACTTGACTATTTTATAACATTCATAACATGAAAACTATTTGATGTATCAATATGGAATGGAAAGCAGGGGTGCCCAGAAGGGGGGTGATATGGCGCTCAGAGCGCCATCAAAACAAATTTTGGGGGGGATTTATAATTTTGGGGGGAATTTTTGAAACTATAATAAATAAATGAGACAATTTGTGAATCACAATTGAAATTTCGTGTATGTACGGTAGGATGACAATAATACATTAATATTATTGGCAAATGTATTGCTATTGTAGTATACAGTACAGTAAATAATATACCTATTTATAACTAAAAGATTTTTTTCATTGTCGGTATAATTCTCTCGGTTTCGGTAGAATCTTGGTGTGGTCATGCCCAACCCCCTTCCTGTCTCCTGCCGCTGCGCGAACTTAGAAATTCCTATTGCTTCGGTCAAGGCCATAGATTCCAAAATAAACACAGTTGTGTGACTTATCACTGCTCCTTCCCTCCCTCCAACCCGACCTGCTGATCAGCTGTTCCATTTCCATCACAGAATTAAGTATATTAAAGTATATTAACTCATTTGAACAAAATCATACTCATGGTCTGTGGCTAATGTCACAACTGTTTGTCCCAGTCTATGTGTATTGTTTAATAGTGTCATGGTGGTCTGTGGCAAAAAAAAACAGTGTGACGCTCGGTAGCGAACGTGTTAATTTGATGTTAATAATGTAACCTATATAAGTAAAAACATTTTCCAACAATTTTATAAAATCATACGTACATTTTGGAACATATGACTATTTTATAAACCATATCAATATGAAATGAAAGCTAATGAAATATAATATTTTTTATCTTTCTTTTGGTAAATAATTATATATATAAATACCAAATTTTGATAAATGGGCCCAGTGTTTTTTTTTTTAATTTTGAATCAGTGCAATATATGTTTAACTGAACTGAAGTGGAAAATATGTGAGCTCCTGTCTCAGGAAAGCGTGGCAGCCCAGATATTTATCATGTAAACTCACGAGTGAAGTATGTGACGCTATGCCCGTGCTATGAGCTGACAATATTGTAATTCTAGTCCATTGAAATACCATTCAAAACAACATTCCACACGTGATGGCAGTGTGTTTCTACCTGTACCTTCACAATGAGTTAGCGTTACAACAATTAACAAATAGCAGATTACTTATGATGTTATGTTCAAAACAGTGCTGCCAACCGTACAACGCTGCAATGACTAGTTGTCACATAACTCAAACAGTTCTGAAACTTTTTGTCTGATTTCATATAGCAACAAACATTTTTGAGAGCTATTCTTTAAAAACATGGACATAAGTATTTTAATTTCTGTGAATAGTAAAATGGACTAAAATTTTTAAAAACAAATGTTTAATGAGAAATTTGTTTTCCTTAGTGACGCAGAACTAGTTAAAACATAAATATTTTGTACCAATAAACATCATGAATTTGAAATAAGATTCTTACGTTACCCTACATCTTACATATTGTTAAAATTTAGTGAGAAATTATAATTTTAAAATAATTGTTGTATATTGTTAGATAATATGATTGAATTTTGGAGGAACTCATCACGCTAACAATTTCTTATTATCTGTCAATGTTTGTAACTTTAATCTCTTCTTGGTCACTTTCTTTTTGTTTTCCTGTGATCATATTCACTGCAATTATCAATTCTTAAAGATTTTGTTTTTAATTTTGTTATTGGTTAGAAATGGATAGAATAAAAAGTTTGAACCCCTTTGATAGATGTAACCCTTCATTCAAAGTTAATCATCATCCATCACTATTTTGTGTTTAAGGTTTGTTTGCATTGAGACTATAAAAAGCGTTCAATGTGTATATTTTATCTGCAGCAGTAGTTTCAACCCGTGTATATGTTAAACTATTCGTCCTTAAAATATTCTGATAGAAAGTTAAATGGTTTATTTGTCCTCCATTCCTTAGTTGTACAATAAAAATGTGTAACATTAAAAAACTAAACCCTTTTTGATGGTATTATTGTTTAATATTTCTGCTTATTCAAAATTGGCATTGCAACGGTAATTCCAAATAATTTATTAGTTGTCAAAATTATTTTGTGTACATTCTTTCTTTTGAAAGATTTCTTTATTAGGTAAGTTAACAGCTAGACTTTCTTGGTCTGTGTTCAGCTTCTTTTAATATACATTTTGTTCTCAATATTTGAAGATTAATCTTCTATTTTATGTTGTATTAAGCTTTACGTAGCAAAAGTTAAGCCTAATGTTCATTTTTACTTGTAACCTCATTCAAAGTACCTTATGTTTGTCCTTTACTGATCCTACCGTCTGTTGATATTTCTTCAGTTGAGCTATCTCTTACTCTCAATTTACTAAACCCTTCACAAGAGACATCAAACATACTAAGCTCTTTCCTGCAGGTTTGGTATACAAATAAGTTTAGACACTTTATTATTTTTAGGTAAAAAAACTACTGGTAGTACAAAGCAACTACAGATGCCATTTTGAAACGGTTGAAGATAAGACAACAATGCCTTAAATATAAAACAATATTCAGATTTGGGAGACTTTTATTTCAATAAATCAAGCCAACAAAATAGATTTTTAAACAATTTTAAGTACAGGCTTTTTATTTCTCCAAAGTTCTTAATGTTTTAATCTTTGGACAACTTGTAAAAAAACATTGAAATTGCTTATTGTTTGAAAGTTTATTTCATCAGACTTGTTTTGTAAAAATTGTATTACTGTGAATAGTGCCAATTAGGTACAGTAAATACAATTTCAAAAAATAAAACACTTTTTCCGAAATTTCATTTTTTTTTTAAATCCTTAAATAATATATAATTCAGCTTATGTTTATACTTGAAATTTCTGAAAGAATCATCCCCATCACTGAAAATTTGATTCTGAAAAAAAGTTATGAAACCAAGATTGTTCTAGATTCTACTGTTGGTAAATAGTGAGTGTTTAGTTGGAACCAAAGGTCTAAACTGTTTTGCTTGCTCGCCATACATGCTTCACAAGAGTTAAGTACTGTATTAAAATGTCCACTATTGAGTCCTTCATTCTGAGCCTTATTAGCTATCTATAATTTCATTACAGTAGAGCCCGTCTTAACCGGACCAATTGATCCGAGGTACCCGTTCAAAATAGATTTTTGTTCAAAAATAACCTACATATTTCATTAATTAACAAGCAAATAAGTAAGTTATTATTGCAACCCATTAACACCAACAAATTAAACTTATATAAACTTTGAAAACTGAACTTACATAAATACTGTATTTTTGTTTTTAATCAGTTATTTTTGTCTGTTATTTTACTGTCAAAGATTTTTTTAAGTCTCTCCAATTTCGTATACGTTCATCACGTCTAATGCAGCTGAATCTTATTGCTGCTCAACATATTACTCAATATGTTACAAATATTACATATTTTGTTTCCACAAAATTCAGTAAAGGTTTCGATAAAGAAACAAAGGATGCTGCTTTGTCAACTAATTCTAGGAAAAAATACAGTTGCCGCGGAAGCAAGAGGGGAATCAAACTCACGCTCCCTCTCCCCTGTTCTGCCTGCCACAACACTAACACCATTGCACTCCTAAAGTTCCGTCACCCAGCTTTATTTTCCAGGAAATATCCGTCAAACAATCAATGTTTGAGAATTCAGCCAGTTACAGTAATATAATATATAAGAGAAAAAAACTGTGTTGTTCCATGGGATAGGCCGGTTAATCCGAAGACCGGTTGATCCGAGGCCGGTTGAGAACGGTTCTACTGTAGTTACATTTGTGTTATTAGATCTCAGTCAACTTACTCTTTTTCCAACTACCTAAGTTCACCTTTCTGGAATTATAGTAACATTGTCTTAGATATGTGCTATAAAGTGTGACAAAATTCAGGTTCTACAAAAATAGTTCAAGTAGCTCATAATACTTGAAACCATAGCTTACTCTTTAGAGAAAGATTAAGAAGTTCATTTTTTATACGGTAAAAACTTTTGATTATCGCAACCTGCAAATAATTGTGAACATGCTGCTGTAGTGTCACGGTTTCAAAAGTGTTTAGAGAATTTTATTCCGAAAATGATTAATTTCTGTTTGGTCAGATTTTATATATAGAATCGATTTTTATTCACAAATTTTGCCAGATGTACAACTTTTTGGGGGTTGTAGGATACAACTTTAACACAAATTCTCACATGATATATAATTGTTTACTCAAATGTGTTCCAATAACAATGTCCTCATTCTTAGTGATGTATGATTAGCAATAATCAAACTATAACTGGTTTTTGTTTTTAATTCCAAACGCAATGCAAACAAACCTTAAAGTAATGTAGAATTTAATATTCATGTTGCTGAGATCAACTTAGTGCATTATAAATACTAACGCATTAAACCAACCAACATTAGTTGCAGTAAAATTTATTTGTTTAACTTGTATAATAATTGGTTTTGTATGATTAAAAACTATATTTTGTGTATTCTAGGCCTTAGAGTTGTGTATTTTAGAAAACCTAAAATGAATTATAAGATGTTAATATTTTGCGTTAGTTCTATTATTTGGCTGTTTGGGTTTCAAGTCCCTTTCAGTTTGTTATGCTATTTATAACCAACCATGCACATTGTGGTAAATAAATATCTAAACTTCATTATAGCTCAGGTTCTGTGTAAGATAGAAAAATCTATGGATTAACATTCAAGACAAACTACAAGGTGAAATAAAAGTTTGCTGAAATGAAAAGGATGTTCAAGACACTTTTTCTCTAACATTGTCAACTGAATTATATTGTGGTGTGTTACTTAATTTTGTTGTAATTATGAAAACAGTGGTGTAATTATTATAAGGCGAATGGAACTCACCCAAGGTCCGCAAATGGTTGAACAAATTCTGTATATTAAGAATATTTGGAACAAAAAATTAAATTATGATTGATATGTCAAAAAGGGGATCTCAGAAAAAACAAACAGAAAATATTTTATTAAAATATTAGGCATTTTATCTTCCACTGACTTAGTGAATAGTGCAGGGTTACTTTTGTATGTCCGTCTGATTAATAAATAAAGGTATAAGATGGCATCCTTAAAAATTATTTCACAGTTTTTCTATTAATTTTGAGTAGAATTCCTGATAAATTTATATCTAGGTTAGTATTTTCAATTTATGAATACTCTATCTGAACTCCTTCATAGTAGGGTAAGCCATGAAAAAAAACTATGTAAGGGTGTTTCTGTGGTGAATTATTGTTGCGATAAAATAGATTTATTTATTAATCTATTTAAAAATATTTGGTATTTTACTTCCAAATACAATTATGTCCTGTTGTGAGATTTAAGTGCTTTGTAATTTCTAAAATTACTGTTCTTAGTTTAGTTTCTACAGTTTTCTTTTTAGAAGTAAATTTAATATTTTTATCAACTTTCATAAATATTAATATAATCATTATTCCTAAAAAAAAGTCAATAAATACAATATTATTTTAATACGTGGACTAACAACTTGTCAAATAAATAATTTCATTAAAATTTAATCTGAAGCGAATCAGTTATAAGCTGTGAAACATGGCTTATCAATATAGAGATGATACACAGATTAAAAAAAAACAATTTGTGTGGTGTTCTTATTCGTCTAGTAGGTATGTTATTGTAAATTTTCTTTTGTGTTGTGGATGATAACCGACGCCAAGAGTAACAAAGACAAAATATTTGAATAAATTCTCCGCCTCCCCAAAAAAAACATAAGAGCTACATAATATTATGGCTTTCATTTCTTCATTAAGTATAATTCTTTAAGACTTATCTCTATGGCTATTGTTGTCTTTAATATCAATCTATTGTTTCTAGTTGCACTATTAGCCACCATGGTTTAGTAATTCCTCTGCTAAAAATAAACAATGAAAATTTGGTTGAACGTTTGTCATCAGCATAATCTGTCAATCTTTAGCTTCATCTGAGTTTGTTTATTCATTACGGTGTTGTGTGTACATTGCGGAAATAACTTCAACAAGTATTGAGAGTGCTTTTGTGTTTCTGAAAAGTGACATATTGGATTGTTTAGATTGTGTCGAAGAATCTTTAGTGTAGAATTGTTTGACAATAACAATAAAAACATTGATGTAGACGAAAATGACCAAAATTTTAAAATTTACTGATTCACAACCTATCCAACAAAAAACAAAATTGTATTACTGTAAGAAAGTAATTTAGTTTATAATAGTTTTTAACAAATATTTTAGGAAAATTCAATTAAATAATAATAATACACTTTGTGTAGTTAAAATTTTGCAACTTTTAAAAAAGTAAAAGAAAGTATAATTTATGCATTGCAGAAAAATGTATTTAATTTTCTCAGTTTTTTATTTATACAGAAATAGATTCAGTTACATTCAATGATTTGTATTTATAACAACCATAAAAATATGTGTATGTAGACACAGTTTTGTTATTTTTTCAATTTTAAATGCCTACACTGGGGAATAGCCTAGGCCCATATGGCACAGCATGTTAACTGTTTGGTGAAAAACAAAAATCATGTCAAAAGATTTTCATTTTGGCTCTCACGATATAACAATGTTTGAGAAAAGGTTTCCTAGTTGTTGCACACCTTATAAAGTGGTAAATTTGTATTTCACCCTGTAGAAAGCGTTAGCAGAGAGACCTTTCCATTGCCTGTTCACATATTTAAACAGAACCTGATTTTTAGAGGCTTTTACATGTTTAATCTACCCCGTGTATCACACATTTAATCTAATTCTTGTTTTTTGTATCTACTGCTATCAGAAAATTCTAAAGAATTAACAGTGTTTATTATGTGTGGCATTGCTGATTTCTTTTATAAGCAGGGTTGGCAAGAGAATAATTTATTGCTTATTTAAGTTCAATTTGGTAGAGATATAAAATTTAATTCTTTACATATAGTTTTATTCAAAGAATTATTTTGTTATTTAAATTCTAAAAGCTTGCTTTTACTGGTATATTTACATAAAACTAATTTGTGACATATTTGCAGTATTTATTAAAACTTTCTAAATTATTAACTGCAATAATTTTCTTTATGATTGACGGCTAATCTACATCAAATATTAATTATTAGTATGATGTAAACCCGTACCATAATGCATGAGGTTTGTAGGTCCTTCATTTTTAGGTAATGTTATGTAATAATTAATTTAATTTACAGTATTTCCCAAACTTACTTGTTAGTACTTTTAATGTTGGTAAATTATTCAATAATATAATATTATTTATGATAGAAATATGCAAACTTTCTAATTTGCTCAATTTTGAACTTTTATAATTTCAATTTCTTATTTTTCTCCTTTTCCTTCAATATAACTGTACTCTATGTTTTCCCTTTCACTCAAACATATACTTAAATATTTATGTAATTTTAAGTTTTTGTTTTTATTATACTTGTTTTGTTTTAAAAAAACATTTAGAGGTTTAAAAATGTAAAGTTTTTTAAGGTTATATAAAATGTATCGATATTACTCAAATTTCATAAAACAATTATTATTTTTTATTTTTATTTAGGAGATATCATATTTAATACAGTATAATATAATTTGTTTTCGTGTTCAATAACTTAAATAACAAATCCATTACCTTAAAACTAAAATATAAAATTGATAATTTTAGTAAACAAAATGAAGTCATTCGTCTACGAGCAATATATGTTTTTGCCATCGAAGAAGAAAAATCGTTTGATGGAATTTGAACCACCAGTTAATTATAAACCACTAATAGTACAGTCAAATTGGACCTAAACTGGAGAATCCAAAAAAACAAAAGTCTGATTGTTGGAAGTTGTTCATTACGCTTTGTTCTAAATGTGGTAAAAGGTCTCCACCGAAATTGCGTCCGGAGGAGGGTAAAAGGAGGGGAAAGTGTAAAAATTGTGTGTTTTCTGGGTTTTTTTGCAAATATCTCGTAAATTTTTCACTTTAGAGCTTAGTTTGTCCTATAAAGTACGTTAAATTCTCTACAAAAATGATTTCATATTTTTTTTTTATGCGATCAATAGTTTTGGATATATGGAGGGGGTGAGTAAGGTATTTCTGTAGGTATGGTTGAAAATGTGTTTAAATTAACAATTTCTCGGCGATTTACAATATAATTAACATTACGGGGTATGTTTTGATAATACAGTTCAGCAGACATGTGGTTGAGTGTTTGATGGACTCTAAATTTAGTAAAAAGTCACCCCCGAAATAGCATCGGTTTTCGGGTGAAAGGGGATGGAAGGGTTGTAAAAACTGTGTATTTTCGAGGTTTTTTGCAAATATCTCGTAAACCCTTCACTTTAGAGCTTTGTTTGTTCAATTACTTTTTAACGTATGCTAAATTTTCTACAATTATGGTTTTATACGTTTTTGGTATTATGGTTGGGCTACACCACACAATTCCCCATCTCATGGGTGTAGTGGGACAGGAACATGGGGGCTGATGTTTCCACACTGCTTTTTTATATTTTAATTTTGGTTACTCGCAAATTTACTTATTGATTGTATTTAATAGTCAAATAAATTACCTTTGAAAACGTACTACAAAAGGACGGGTATTAGTTGAACATGGAGGGGAGCAGAGTTGGCCTTGCCTCAGATGTCTTACTATCGTCTGTCGGCACTTCATGATTCCACTCCCTTCGTGGCAGCCCAAGACTATCGTGTTGTAACTTGAAGGTTGTAATCAACCGATTTGTATATGCTTCATTTCTTTAATTGAGATTTTCAAATAAGCATATAGTAGTTTGTTGGTTTAAGTGGCATACAGTTTTTAGAGGTACTAGTGTACTCCTTATATTTAACTGGTTATTACCATGGGGAAAACGCAAAAAATACATTAATGTCCTCTTTTAATCAACATAAAACTGAGATCTACCCCTCGGAACCAGAATCTAATGTGTCGGTACCTTCAGAAAGTGAATCATGTAGGCCTAATTCAAAACTGAATACTGACACCAACATATTTGTGGATGCCACAAATGATCAGCCTAATGTAAGTAAATGCAAATGTTCATCTATTTGTGCTGACAACGATATTGAATGTTGTTCTTTTGTTGTTACTTACCAGCTTACTTTTTTGAGAAAAAAATATTTTTACACAAACAATCGGCAAGTCACGAAGTAGGAGTGACCATAACTGCAAAGGCAAAATCAGAATCAATTGAAACCGTGTGTTACAATACAACATCAACTCATCTCACTTGAAATCGACTTCAAAAATCTTTAGGTCACGATACTATCTAGCGAAAAATGACAAGCCATTTCTGGCGTGGATATAGGTGTTGGATTACATTCCAGATTTAATGCCACAGAAGTTATAAGTATCGTTACTGAAGAAATTTAAAAAATAATAATTCGACTGACTTTAGACATTTCTGGAAAATGTCAATCATAATTGACGAATCTACAAGTTTGAAATTTAAATCTACTTTGATTATTTATATAAAATGTAAAACTAGTTTTGACCAATTTTTTTTTCATTTCCTTGGTAAGGCCCATTTATTTATTTCAAAAGTGTTTTAGGCCTTAGAATTAAAAAAAAATTCTTTGGGGAAGCACACTTGGATGAAATGCCCCTTAAAGTCTATTTTCGAAAGCTTGTGAGCGATTCCACACTGAACAATTTACAAGTAGACCCCTGCCCCCTCTTTGGCCCACCTCCTTCTTTAAAACAACCTCCTTCTTCTCCCTTACAAGGAGTGACAACGCTCCAATGCTCCTGTACACCTGCTTCTCTAATCCTATATAAACAAGGAGTCTCACAAGTGTACCTCAAGACCAATGGAGCAGCAAAATGTTTTTTTTTTTTTCGCGCTAAAAGTACAAATATCTGAAATGAGATCTGTGCTTCCAGGCTGAATTTGATCCAGGGTTGGGAACTGAAAACATACATAAATAAACACTAAATACCACCAGTACGGCCCCATCAAACACTCAACCACATGTCTGCTGAACTGTATTATCAAAACATACCCCCTAATGTTAATTATACGGTAAATCGTTGAGAAATTGTTAACCATACCTACAGAAAAACCTTACTTCACTCCCTCCATACCTCCAAAACTATTGATCGCACTAAAAAAACTTACAGAACCATTTTTGTAGAAAATTTAGCGTACCCTAAAAAGTTATTGAACAAACTTTGCTCTAAAGTGAAGTGTTTACGAGATATTTGCAAAAAACCTAGAAAACACTCAGTTTTTACACCTCCCACCCCCAACCCGATGCTATTTCGGTGGAGGCTTTTTATCACATTTAGAGCAAAGGGTAATGAACAACTTCCAACAATTAGAACTTTGTTTTTTTTTTTTTTTTTTTGATTCTCCAGTTTGAGTATATTTTAGTCTAATTTTACTGTACTATAACCCGTTCATACATGTTACAAAAACAGATTTAAAAACTGATTTTTCCTACTCATGAATGTGTCCAAGTTCCTCTGCATAGTATTTTTTGTCTTGAACAGTTATGGCAGTGGTTTGTTTGTTTACCTTTGTTAACTTCCTTGAATTATCAGTTAGATAAGGACTAATTCATTTTTTTCGGCACTGGTATGTCCCAAAAAATAATTCTAATTTTTGTGCTATGAGAAATGCATTTTCGTGCTCTTTTAAGTTATCTATTCCTTGCATCCTAGTCCACAAAAATTTAGGCATAGTAATAAATCAATAGAAGTTGTTATAATTTGTAAAAAAATACTTCAGGGATGTCAAAAATATTTAATTGTAAAATTGATGAATGGTTAGAATCGTGTTTACTTTTTCAAATTTTGGTTTTCTTGCATGTCCATTTTATACTTTTTTATTTTACTTTTAAGTAATGAACCATACGTAACATTAATTTAGCGACAGAAAATTGCACAATAAAATATTTATAGCACGGCAACCACTTACAAAGTGCATATTCAGTTGTAAACTTAGATAAAATACTTCAGGAAGTGAAACAAACTAATTATATACATAAATGAACGTTAAATTAACAGTTAATAGATGTTATAGTAGTGTAAGTGGTTATTATTGTAGGGTTTGCCTACATGAAATACATTTTGTAACCAAAGTATGAATTCTCTAAATTTTGTTTGCCTTGCCAACCCTAGCTGGTTTTCTAACTCCAAAATGTCTTTAATTCACATGACACTCTATGATGCATTGCTGCACGTTTGGCAGGGGTGTTTCGGAAAAGATCGCTCAAAGGTAATATATTATCATTGGGCAACCCCTTATCTACCGTACAGTTTATCTTCTATATTTTTATTATTTTTGTTAACAAATTTATATATTTTAAATATATCATCTAGTTTTTTTCCGCCCTTATAAATTCAACTTTAATTTATTTATTTTATCCAAAGCAAATCACCTGATTTATTTTATTTTACCAAATAACTAACACGAGTACACAACTTATTTTTAACTAAAGATTTATTAAAAAAAAAAAATAGATTAGCTGCATTAAATAATTTTCTTTTTAGACCTTCACAATGTGTATATATGTTTTACATTTAGCTGAAGTGATATGGCATTTTTAAATATATTAATCGGGTGTAAATATTATTAACAGGGTTAAAATATTTTATGCTATTTGTTTGGAAATTTTTTAGGTGTACTCTTAACTTTGAAACTCGTGGAATTTAAATAGCAATAAGATGTAAGTTCATAAGTTGTGGTAGTATATTTGTAATTGCATTACTCAAGAGACGACTACTTGGATATAAATTGGTTCAAAAGTCTTGTTTTTTATCATTATTTTGAATAAATATTAACCTTTTGCACTCTATTTATTTGACACTTGGCTGCTCCACCAGATCCAATTAAAATATTACTGATTGAAGAATTATTTTTGTAAATTCGCCAAAAAATTACTATAAACTGTAAACATAACTTATTATAATATATCACTTTGTTCGGAATAAACTAGAGAATAAGGAAAAAATTGTTAACAGATTAAATACAAAATGTTTCATTGAGTAGGCCTATTTTGAATATAATCGGTCTGAAAAATCAATCGATTATTTTGTTTTATCATGAAATAAAAAAAAGAATAATAGAGTTTAGAGCTTTTAAAATACTTTACTACACTAAATGTGACTATTATTATAAATAATTTTAAAAAATAGTCTTGAGGTTTAACATTTTTTTTATTGAGTATGCCTATTTTGAATATATTAGGTCAAACAAGTAAAAAAATATGTTTTTTTTTATGAATTTAAAAGTACTGTAGTATTATAAATGATTAGCGCTTGGAAAATACCTTTTACGGTAAATGTGTCTGTTTAAATAATTTTGTCGATTGTATTTATACAATTAAGCAATTAATTATTTTATTTTATTTAAACAATAACATTTTTGTGAAATAATGGTACATATAGTTTAAAAAGTTGTAATTTCTCAATACAAAATAAAACAGAAACAAGATTACTACATTATTTACATAAACAAAATTTACACAAAAGAGCTTTACAAAACTTCAAAATAATAATGTACAATAAAAATAAATACCACTTGAAAAAGCTCAAACAAAAGTTAACAGCAAGATAACAGACAATGCTACTTGTATTTCTCGAGCATGACTGGCAAACAGCTGCTCAACTTCAGAAAGATATCAAATATATTCAACAGCCAATATAATCTGTCACTGGTTTCAAAACTGATTTAACAACATTGATGTCTCATTAGACCAAAACCACAGATTCTAAACTTGTTTAGAACATAGAAATCATATTAAAACGTGTGTCGGAGTGGAGCGCAACGGCAAATTAGCGATGTTGGACTGAGATTGCCTCTGGAGCGCAAAAGGTTAGGTTAAAAAAAATTTAAATTACTAAGCATTAAAAACTGATAAGATAAGTCAATATTTATCTCCGAGTGAAACTGTATATTTTGATACCAAACATGCCAGACTTAACAGATTTCTTGAATTTTAAGGTTGGATAAAATATTATCTCATAGCCAATATTTCGTTCTGGCAAAAGTAACTTATTAACACCTTAAGTTATAAAACTCAGGTTACCAGTTGGAAAGTTATAGAGATACAAATGAACTAATAAACTTTAAACCTGAACACAATGCAATTTCCCATTCTTGTAAATTTAGGTAATTTTCTTACAGCATGTGTATTTCTCCATCAAAAGTATAATTTATTTTATTAAAACTTTTATTTCAGGATAACAGAAAGTATCTATGAATTGTCAAGATGAAACTGAGTTTTATGTTGTTTTCAGAAACCATTAATTTATTAATAACTAGTATATAGGAACATTCAGAACATAAATACTTATTCTTATATCACACCTATGCATAATCTCCTTGTTGGTGAAGTAATCTTTCGGAACAATTCATTAGATGATGGATAACCTTAGTGAAGACAGTTTAGATTGGTTGCAGAACCATTCTGTAATGGAATTTGGGTCCTCATTATCGTTTTCAAAATGATGATCCTTAACAGATTTTATCAGAGACCCAAAGCTGTAGTAATCATAAGGTGTAAGGTCAGGGCTGTAAAAAGTATCTAGGTTGAGGACTTACAATCGAAAGAACAGCAACTTTTTATTGTACACATTAACCACATGAGGCTGAGAATCATCTTGCAACAGAATAAAACCATTCGGAAACATGCCAAGATGGACACTTCCAGACAATTCAGTACAGTATTGAAATTTAAAAAAGCGAGTGAGCATTCCGTTTTCAAACTTGTTTGTTTGATGGTAGATCAAAATTGAAACGCTAGTTTTCGTTGCAAGCCATAATCCGTAGAATGAACTTGGTAACCCCCAACTGCATTGTAAAATACAAAATGTAAAATGTATTCCATTGGCGGAACTTCTGCTCCTCCTGAAATGATTTAGAACCCAATGTGTACAAACTTGTCTGTATCCCTAGCAAACATAGATAATTGTATGAATTGCCTTTACTTGCTTGGGTGAAATTGTTCCTGTAATCTCACAGATGGTGATTTGATGTCTCCCAAATGATTTACTGCAGCAATTAATTCTTCCGAATGAACTTGTCCTGGTAGAGGCTTGTCTTATTTTCATGCGCATGGGCAAATTCACTACACCATTGCAACACTGTACAGACTGAAAACTACTCATTGCCATACTCATTTGTCATAAGACTCTAGAGGATACCATCTGCCATCAGAAATATAATAAGAACACATTGAAGGCCTTTAGAAGTATCCATGACATGAGCAAATTAGGTTATGGTGTGTATAAAAAACATACTAATGCTTTTCAACAGTATCAATGTTTTTTTAACAATAGGATACTATAACATTCAGAGCGACTACTGGCTTGGATCTGAAGTTAATCTTCAGCATGGCATGCTAAAAACAGTCGCAATTTTATTTGGACAACCAAAATATTACATGGCCAGGTTCACATTTAATCTGGAGAGGGAACTGTGGAGTTGATATCTAGCATTTTCTCTTTACTGCTTACCTAAAATATACGCAATACAGACAGTACGCTTGCAGAAAAGATCTACAAAACCATAATAAAATTTACATATTTTCGGCATAAAAAGTAATATAATTTATCACTTTCCACATCTGAAATATATTTTATAGGTTACTAGGCTGGTCTTTGATTTATTAATGGGCTAATGTGACTAACATTAAAAAAAATTACATTTTAGACACGGTTGAAAGTGGTTACAGGGAATGATTTGAATTCAATTCAAATGTATTTATCATATCTATAACTGACAATGTCAAAGAACATATATCTTTAACTCAAAGATAGCGTTTAGTTTTACTGCCATTTAAATATGTATTTATTTTGTATTGATACAACCAGATATCTTACATTCTAATGGCCCCTTAGATGTTAATTGAGTAATTACGATTTTCAAATAAAAAATGTAAATTGTAACTTCATATGTACTTAACGTATTTTTTTTGTATTTTTGGGTTGGGCAGCACTCAATTTTTGTTTGTTAGTTTTTTTCTAATAAGTCATCAACAAAAGAAACAATTTTTGTATTCAATATTTTCTTTTGTGCAAAACAGTAAATGTTATGTAATCTAATATGGAATATAATATCTGCAATATTGGTAAATATTGTATTTATTTTATATTATATGCCAATAAAAACAACCACATCATTTAGGATTGCCCGTACATTCTATGTTTAAAATTAACATTTAAAACAACATCCAAACATTTCAAATCCAAATGATACGAAAGTGGTTACTGGTTTTGGAAACTAAAGATATTGTTTAGATTTGCTTCTTAAAACTACAAAATTGCACACACTAACATTTATTTCACTAATTCACACTCTAAGTTACACATTCTAATAACTATTATATTTTTAGGCATTTTGTAATTACAGATTTGTTTAAATTTCAGTGGAGTTTACTCTCCATAGATGTTTATTCGTGCTCTGATTAATTAAATGATTTTATTTACTATAAAATGTATAGTTTTTTCTGGTGAGCTGTATACAAATATTTTTAATCTCGTCATGAGCTAGGCTTGTTGAGGATTCTCAGTTTTTACCCTTTTCTTTTCAATATTGAATTTAAAATTTTATTTCAATAAAAATAAAAATTGTCATGATTATAATAATTAAAACCTAATTCACTTAAAAAAACATACCAAATCTGGGAGCAGTAGGGACATTGCTATATCTTTTATATTTCTTAAAAATGCCATACTTCATCTAAAGGTATACCAGAAAAAATATCACAGATCTAAAACTCACAATATTATTTCTAGGTTACTTCTTTCACGTCTATCTATTGCCTGTTGCCCTAAGAGGGTCTTTTCTGAAACATTTGGCTGCTTGTGTTGCCTTTAAAACAGACTTTTGTAGTTTTTAGTGTTGCTTGTTTAGCCTTGCTTGTTTTTATTCGTTTGTTTTACTTTACACACATAATTATGCTCTGTATTTCATTTAGTAGTGGCTCTTAAAACCACCATTCTTTTAGTAGGTATTGTTGTTGTACATTAGTTGTATACCGTTATTTGATTAGAATGTGCTAGAAGTCTAGAAATGCATTTTTATACATGTTTGGGATATGGTAAAGAGATTTAAAAGTAAAATAAATAAAGTTTGTAAATACAAAGGGTGTAGATCTAGATTTATTTTAAAACAAAGCGTTTTCATAGTTTTATGATGCTTATTGTGTGAAACAAACACAAATATTGTGCAAATGCTAAAACCTTAAGGAAGGTAGGTGTATTACATTCAATTTAATTTCGTCTGCTTTTAACATTAAAAAAATATAAACAATGATACTACATTTGTTTTGATATAAATTAAAGTCATTGTAGAAAAACATAAAATTAGCTTTTGGTGGAGTTTTATTTATTTCTAAGAATACTAAAACTCTGAATTTGTATTTGTTATTTAAACATACAAAAAAACTCTGATTATTGGTTATTTTAAACATAACTCTTGTGGCAGAATATACAGGGTGTTCAGAAAAAGGGTTCCAAGAATTCAGGATGTGTTTCCCCACATCAAAATAAGATGAAAAGATTAAATGATTTGTTTTCTGTCTAGCCGCTATTTTGTTTTTGTACAAAATAATTCATATCTAGAGAAATGTTTAACTGATTGAGTTCAAACTTGGTATGAAGTTTAACCTTACAATGATCTATCTCAAGAAAAATAATCGCATATATTCAATCATGTGTTTCAAAATGGTGGCTGTTTGAAACTATCAAATCTAAATTACTCAAAAACCGTACATTTTAACAAAAAATAACAAGACACCTTTTTTGTTGCCATTTTGATTTGCTATCAGATTGTGTAACTGTCAAAACAATCGCATGAAGGATAATATGAAAGCATCCGAGTTAAAGATATTTTATTACATATTGTACGTACAATATTGTTGTGTTTACTGTGTTGCTATAGGATGCCGGATTGAACAAACAAATTATTACACATAACTTAACTATACTATAATTATTAACTTAACTATTATCCTTCATTCCATTGTTTTTACTGTCCAGTAAGGAATCAAAAGGGCTACAAAAAAGGTGTCTTGACATTTTTTGTTCAAATGTACAGTTTTTGAGTAATTTAGGTATGAAATTTCAAACAGCCTCCATTTTGAAACGCATGATTGGATGTAATCGTTTAATTTTTTTGAGATAGATCATTGTTATGCTAAACTTTATGCCAAATTTGAATTCAATCAGTCAAACATTTCCCTAGATATGAATTATTTTGTCAAAGAAACAAAATGGCGGCTAGACAGAAAACGGAGCAGTTTTGGACCTATGTTTATTGGAACTTTTCAGCTTATTTTGTTTTTGGAATCACGGCCAGAATTCTTGGAACCCTTTTCCTGATCACCCTGTATATGGTATGTAATACTAGCTATCAGCATAGATAAATTGTTTTTTCTAAGGGAAAGGAAAAGAAAATGTAAGTACACAAAGGCATTTGCTAGGCAGTATTACTCAAATAACAGCAATAATAATCTTCTTCTTAACTTTAATTTTGTTATGGTTATATTTAGACTCTGTAATTTCTTTAAAAGTACCGGTATGTGTAGTTAAATGCAGGTTGTATTGTTTATCTTTTCTAACTTCAAATTATTAACTTTCTTGTATTTTTTGTCATTTAATTTAGTTATTCTAAACAAGATTCTTTAACAAGTCATTTAGAGTGGCATGTATAATTAACTATAACTGATAAAAGTCCTTATGCTTGAGAAGTAAAATCAAGCCCTACACTTAAATTTACTAAAGCCAAATTTTACATGTTAAATTTACTACTGGGAAAACAAAAAACATTTCAAGTAACCACCAAGTTTACCCACCAAACTGCCTTTCAAGTAACCACCAAGTTTACCCACCAAACTGCCAACCAGGTAAAATCAAGTTTGTATAACAATTTGAAATCCAGATAAAACCAAATTTACACCTAAACAAAACCAGATTGAACACTTAATGTATTCTGAAGTAACATTAAGCTTCACATCAAATTTATTACTTTTAAAACAAAGCTAGATTCTAAATTTTCTAATAAATAAAATTCAAACTCACTCATATAATTTATTAAAAAATAAAAACAATATTCTAGTTTGGACAATGAATTTAGTAAGACACTTGTAAAACCAAGCCCTTCAATTGTGTTACTATACAGCTCTAGTTTTATATCTTAAAAATGCATTTTTTTATATTAGTACCCTGTAAAAAAAATAACTGTAGGCTATTATACATATTACCTTGTACTTTTAAGGTTAGAGAAATAATAAAATGTCACCATAATGCCTACATTACACTAAAACATACATAATTTAAGTAAGGTGTATAACACTTAAAATTTAATTATTTTTTTATATGAAAGACTGATTACAAATAAAATAATTTTCATAAATAATATAAACATTTTGGGTTAATTTAAAGATTTTTAGGTTTTATTTGGGTAAACAGGAGGTACGACACGTGCTCAATGGGAAGACGTCACCGGCTCAACACCGTTCACCTTCGTCAATGATTGTGTTTCATTTACAACGACAGTGTCTGCAAGATTTTGGCTCATGGACTGTAGAAATGTTGTGGATGCTACCAAAATGGCTACCGAGTTATATCGGGAAGCAATACATGTACCTTTTATGGCAAAGTAAGTTTTTAATGCTATATATAAAACTTATGTTTCTAAATCAATCATTTTAAACAGTGTGAAATTTCCAGGAGTTTAAAAAAAATATTTTCAGTATCATAGTTGAAAAGCTAGTTTTTTACAGAGACATTATGTAGTAAATAACTTTATATTGGGCCTAACAGCCATGGCTGAAAGATGGTTGTATGAGCCTCTGAAATAAAAATAAAATCTGTCCATTTTATACTTCTAAAGTTGTGTTTTTCAAGTTATCTATAATAAAGTTGTTTACTATAGATAAATTACAACCTTATACTCAATTTGTAAAAATAGCTCGTTATTTTATGAACAAATACAAGAAATGTAACTCACAAAAAAAGTTTTAAACTCAACTATACTAAAACATTTTAACCAAAAAGTGTTTAGCAAATTTTCTTCGATAAAGCAGAAATAAAAGAAGTATTATTATCAAAAGGAAATTTTGATACAATGATTTTATTATGAACTCATATGATATATTCTCTTCCATTCATACATTTTATAAACTATCCTTGTAGACCTCTCTACCCATCCATCATCAGAAAACAGTACATTAACTTCACTGCTTACTGGACATCATTCCATCGTTCAATGTTTTTCATTCAATATAAACATTTACATCAGTTAGAGCCCTCCAATGTATATGCTTTAATATTTATACATCTAATTGTAACTTCAATGAATCCAAAATAGTCAGGGTTTTTAATGTTGCTAAAAATTTATTGCTATTATCTCAAGATTACATCTCTTATGCTTAAATATTTCCACTTGTTCTATACAATTGTAATAAAAACAGTTTTGTTCTTGTTTTTAATTAGAAAAATCACTTATAGAAATACAGACGTTCTGCATAACTTGAGGTTTGAGTAAAGCACTTCAATACATCAATATGTTTTTGTTTTTTTTAACGGGATAGACTTTTATGATTTTGTATTAGAAAGATTTTGAAGCCAAGATGATGACTCCAACGATGCAAAACATGTAAAATAAAAGTTTAAATGTGAAAACATAAATAAAATTTGTTTAACTATATACATATTTGAGCTTATTTACTGCAGCATTGCTGCAAGTTTTAGGGTCGCTTAATTATTATAAATGTCTGTATCACAGGTTTGTAGTGTTTGCCAAACGAGTGGGAGAGTTAGAAGCAAGACTCAGAGTGTTTTGTATGACAGACGACAAAGAGGATAAGACTTTGGAACATCAAGAGCACTTTACAGAAGTGGCCAAAAGCAGAGATGTTGAGGTAACTAAACATTTATTCTCTTTCTCGAATTTGCTTGATATTCAATCTCCAAAATCTTCTACTTCATTTTTTTTTTTTTATAAGTCAGTGTTTATTTGTATGTACAAAGTGGATGGAAAGTATTTAGAAAATAAAGGACATATGAATAAAAACAAATGTTACAAAATTTTATTTTATGATGAGTTTACAAATTTGGTTCATTTTCTTGATTGTAACTTTTTTTAATAGAAAGGTCATACGATAAATAATTTCAATGGAAAATTTCAAGAGAAATCAATAGTAAAAAGAGACTGAAATAATGTATCCCATGTCTATTTTTCTATAAAAAATGTTGAGTTATATCAAAAATATAAAGAATTCTCACATTTTTTATTTGCTATATAATTTCTTATATGCTTCATGTTCAAAAGCCTATTTATAATGCAAAATAAAATTAATTTTATTAAACTAATAAATAATGAAAATGTTAATTACAAAGGTTGAAGAGCACTGTATCGACAAATTCACACTGATTGAATGGAATCCCGATCCACAAATAGAAGGAACAAAAAAACAATAACAGAACAAGTTAATGAAAAGTTATGCTTATTTTACTACTCTTATGTACATTTCAATTACATAGTCGTCATCCTCAGAGGGCTTTAACATTGATAGTTTTAATTTCGATTAGTAATAAAATCTTGTAACATGAATTATTAATACATCAATTTAAATAGAGTTCACTATCCTGAATTTTTCATAGTCTTTAATTATTTATTTTAATTTTATTTATGAATTTACTTATGCCTCGGCTTAGCTGAAATGGTATAACAAAAAATATTTTGTTTAAATACCCTACTTCTAACAACATTGGTAATTTATTTCAATAATATTGGGAAGTAGATCTCATACTGGCTTGAGCAAATAAAGATTCATCAAACTATTTAAATTTGAAAGTTAAAATTATTAAAAAGTTAAATACTAGTTCCTGTACCAAATTTTCCTACATTGCAATTAATTTAATATGGTTTTCAATGAAATTTTACATTAGCAATTCTTTTATACATTGATTTTGATTTAACATGATTTTCTTCTTTTTTTTTAATAATCAAATTTGTTATATTATTTTATAGGCTATATTATGTGCTATTTTCAAATAGGTAATTTGTACAAAATTATAAGGGCAGGCCAAATTTTTAATATTATGGTTAAGTAAAATTTTGTAACACGAAAAGAGGCCACATTTGTGTTTTTCTTCATAAATTCATTATTTTAGAAATACAGTATCAAGCTGTTTTTGTACTTTCACCCACACTGTGCATTATTAGCTGTTCTAACTGACTTGGCTAAAATTTAATTTCTTCTAAATGTCTGCTTAAGTGAAGCAACAGTTACAAATCACTCAAAAAAGTAATGATAAAATGAAATACATTTATTGCTCTCAGCTTTCACCTCAACATAATTATTTGTGACTTTTAACATATGCAACAGCATTTTTCTTTTTGTAAAATAAAAATATGTACCGGTATCTTAATATTTTTACCAAGTGCCAGAGTATGATTTCTGGTTTTCTCCAAATTAAATCAATGAGGTTGATTGATTTATTTAACCAATTTAATTAATTTGGTTGTGAAGTAAACAAATCATGTCACTAATATTTGATGCTACAGTTTATCTTAGTTTCAACTTCAATTAGTAAATGAAAAATATTCTTTACTTTAGTAAAAATTGCCTTTAACCTGTTGATAATAATTAAGCTGGACAAACAAGATTTGGTTTACAAAATGTAACCAAATATCTAATGGAATGCAATTAATACACAATAAATTGAAAAATTTGTTTAGTACAAATAACAAGTAAATGAAAATCATATTAACTGGTTAATTCACCATATATACTTACACCACATTTGGCCACATTCCCAAGGCCGTAATGTATAGTTTTCAACTAAGAAACTTTATGTATCATAATTAATTTCACAAATTTTGAATAAACCGATCACTTGGTCATTAAAACATAGGGGCAGCAATTAATTTTTTTGTCGGGGGTATTGATTTTATTTTATGCTTTTAATGTAATTAGATGTGATTTAATGTTCACAGGTATTGGAGGGAAAATCTCAATATGTTGAGTTTGCTGGAAACCTTATTCCTGTTACCAAATCTGGAGAACAGTTACAACTGGGTTTCAGAGCATTCCGAGAAAACAGGTTACCTTTTACCGTCCGGGTCAAAGATCCTCATGCGGATACAATTGGCAGGACACTCTTCATGAGGGAACCAAAAGTTAGCAGAATAATATATGGTTTATTAGTAGGGCCTACTTTGTAGCTTTTGTAGAACTTATTTATTATTTATTAGAGTTTGTAGAGTTCAATAAAAAGCTAATAATTATTCAATTTAATACCTTTTTTAACTAGAATTTTGTTTTCGGAATTAGTAAAAACATGAATATTCTATAAATGCAATGTAAAATTATTTATGGATTTACTAAGACCTAACAAATGCATTTAAAATAAACAAATAAATTTGTGTCCGTCTATCAACTACATCTCAAAATATGTGAAAACTACATTCAATGTTTCTAGAATATTTGCAAGGTAAAGGAAATATTTTTTCCTACAATAGTTAAAAGTATGAATCAAATTTAAATAAATTTATGAAAACTTACAATTTTAATTTTGCATCCATGTTAACAGCAATTAAACACTTTTAAATTTACGGAATTTTCTTTATTGAAAAAAAATGTATTTATAATATATTTATGCTTTGTAATTGATAGTTGTTTAATACATTATTGCACTTACATGTATTATTTTGTATCGGTGAAAGAATAAATCAATTTATTCCATGTTAAATAATTAATTTTCTAGGTTCCTAAAGGAGAACCTCCGCAACAACCAATTTGTATCCTCAATATTGTACTACCTGAAGAAATTATACCAGAAACCGGTGTCCTTGACCATGACCTCCATAAGTACAACTACATCAAGGATTCAAGTAAGTACCATTCATAGATAATGTTGTTTATTGTCATATTGAATGTAAGGATGGTATTTTAGACCTAGCATACATATATATTATGTCACTGTCAAACAAATGTAAAACTTGTTATGCAAATGATATCTTGATAGTGTTAATTTAAATAACTTTATTCTCAAGAAGAAAAATTGGAAAGGTACTTTGTACCTTTTCTTGTCCTCAAAATGGAAGATTATATACAATATTGTAAACTAACAAAAATTTTAAGTAATAAACTTCATTAATTTAAACAAACTAAAATATATAGAGTTTATTGTGTTGCCTTGGACTGTTAATTATATTGTTATAATTACCTTGTATTAGTAGTCTTCAGTCCGTAATTGTAGAATATAGCTACAGCGCTGTTTCGCCGAACACTGTCGGCTTCGTCAGGCTTGTACTAACACATACACGAGCACATAACACTAACACACACAAAATCGGAGTAAAACTCGTTTTGTGAATTTAATAAAAATGTTTGTGGCCACATTATTGTGTCGTTCATGTCCAGCTGCAGGTAGGACACTAGATGTGGACAGAGTTTATCAGTATATTCTGATAATTAAGTTGAAAGTTTGAACGAATGGTGGATCTATTTGTTTTGTTATGTTTGCTTGACTTTGGCGATTATGTCGTATATAGAGTTGTCGTTCAACATGTTATCTGGATTATTTTTGTACTTTTTATATATCTGAAATCCGTCCAATATATCCATTGTAGTCTCTTTATTGACTTTGTGCAAAATTTGTAAATTAGTGTTTATGTTGGTGTAATTATGGTTCTCATTAATTAAGTGTTCTGCGTAATTTGAGCTCTGTCTGTCTGTTATCGTTTTTTATGGCTAGTGATATGTTCCTTGAATCTGGTTTTGAACGAGCGTCCTGTTTGGCCTATATATATTTTATCACAGTCATCACAAGATAGCTTATACATTCCACTATTTGTAAATTTGTCTTTGGTATTATTTGGCTTGGTTTGTAAAAAATTACTCAAATTATTTGAAGCTCGATGAGCGATTTTATATTCATGTCTGCGGAAAATGTTGCTGATAGGACGATCTAGAATTCGGTTAAATTTCATAGGGATGTATTTAGGTTTTTCGATAATTGAAGTTGGTTTTCTGAATTTCTATAAATAAATAAATAAATTCTACCATTTAAATAAATGGTGTTTGGTTATTATTTTATCTATTAAAGTGGAATCGTATCCATTGGATATTGCGATATGTTTTTTACACTACGGCCATTTCGGCTTTTTATTCAGCCATGGTCATGTGTGTATTAGTATCAGTAGAGTTGTACTTCGTCATATTTTTAAACAACTCGTTTAAAATATCGCATTTAAAATTAAAACGTTCACAAACTTTGATAGTTAACATTTTAAAAACTGTTAAAACACATTTCGCAAAACAAACATTCACAAAACACTGATATTTTGCATGTACTTCTTCACATTAAAATATTCTTTTGTTAGGCGGTAACATTCTTGCAGACTACTCTTTGTTATGTGTATCCGGCTGTGGTTGATACTGAACTGAAACTATTTCATTTATTCTTTGTTGTGTGTATCCGGCTGTGGTTGATATTGAACTGAACTGAAACAATCTTATTTATTCTTTGTTATTTGTATCCGGCTGCGGTTGATATTGAACTGAACTGAAACTATCGTATTTATTTGATGCTTTTAATCTTGATAGAAGATCAAATAGTAGGTTTGATTGGAAATTCTTTTTATCGTTTAAAATGCTTGTCGGTGTATTAACTCTGTGTGCATAGATTTCATATTGTTCCTCTATGTCCATGAATTTGCTTTTATGACAGAAATGTAATATTTCCATGTTTGTCTGTATGTCGGTGTATGCATGGTTGTAGTCTATTAGGTGTTCAGAGAAAGTTGATTTTATTATTGTGTTTGGTCTTTTTAGAATTGAGAATATGTTCCTTAAACCTTTGTTGGAAAGATCTTCTTGTCTGACCAATATAAAATTGATTGCAATCACCACAATTTATTTTGTAAATCCCACTTCTTGTGTAACTACGAACATGGAAAACCTTGAACGAACATGGGATAAATATAGCCTATAGGACAGACAATGGCCTGGGATAATGCTTAAACCAAAAATAACAAAATCCAATACACAATCTAATTTTAACACAAGCCATATTATGTTCATTACAAATTGTTGACATGGGATGATACGAGAGGGACGGGGGATTTTGCAAATAGGATTACTAAGTTTCTCATTGAAGATAAAATAACTGACCTGAGAACCGACTTTAGCTATAAAGTCCTTCTTCATCTTTTAAATAATACAAAAATAGGGGAAACCCCATTGGAACCTTTCTACACATAATCATGTTATCTTTTATTTATAATAAAGGTGTAGTATTAATAATAACCCCAAAGCTAAGATGGTAAATAAAATGTTCTAATCAAATTATTTCGTTTATTTTATAACAGCAGTTATAATAAAGGTTAAAAGAACCAGCAAAGACCTTTACACTTTAATAAATAAACAAAGTAATACTCTTGATAAATAAAACGTTTATGGATTTGTTTGAATATAATTATTCATCCATATATCTTTGAACAACTTAAAATACTTGGCACTCTTTTATAAATATATTTTAAAATTTCGGAACAGGACGTTAGGCAAATTCTTTTTAAAAATAAGTAATTACTCAGTCAACTTGGAGGAAAAACTAAATAATAATATATTTTCCTTTCAATAATTACATCTCACTTCTGTATAACATTCTTTACCGCCGCAGCCTCTTTGTAAAAATTTTATGTTCGGTACGCAGAACGATATGGCACGGAATAAATAATTCCCGTCTCTCACAATAGGAATTATTTTGAACTCGTTAAAACGAAGCATCATTTATTATAAAATTGATAATTAAATAATTACAAAGCAGACGCATGAAAAACGCATATGGTACGCATGAAACAGAAACCTAAATAACGGCCGTTACACAATTCCAGTTCAAACTTGCCAACTCACAACGTAACTGAAGCCACGCCTCCAACGAACACTCTAAAGCGGACTACACACTACCATGCCTAGCACGACGTGCAGAAATTAGCGACAACATGCTAGTGTGTATGCATCACCGTGCGAGGTACGACGTACCTGGCCTGGCATGATGAGAATCAAGACAGGTTTGATTTTCGACCCGCTAGGCGCGTGGCATTCAAGTACAACATGCAAGTGTGTAGTCCCAGTAGCGTGCAACGTGCCGTCTTGAGTGGTCGAAGCTAGTGTCCGTATAGTTGCTAGTTAGTTGTGTTCTTGTTTTGGTGAGCATTTTGGGAACAATGGCTGATTCGTCATCGTTTTTATCAGCCCAATTTCAGATGTTTTAATAATCTCATATCGGAGTATTTGTCCTTTTGTTGTAGCCATGGTTTGGTCCACACAGCTCTGTTTTTCCTTCTTTTCTTCTTCATATCATTTAAAGTGCTGATTATGAGAAGACTCATAGCTTGCTTTTGTTGTAGAGTCATTTCAGTAAGAAGAACCTAACTTTGTAATTACACTAAAACGTACTATCACTTTTAATATTTTGTACTTTTCAATTGAATTACTACAAACAAACTTGCATAATTAATAACAACTGGACCTCAAAGAAGCAGCTCACGGCACGTCAACTGGTATACTGACATTGTAGTGTGTATGCTTTGGTCGTGCCGTGCGAGGCATGACAAGCCACGCACGTCGTGCTAGGCATGGTAGTGTGTAGTCCGCTTTAGTATGACCTGCAGCGGCGACGGCAGCGCAATACACAACGCTAGCTGAATTTGTTGGTGACCCGCAAGCGTAAGTTTTCAAACTAATTACACCACTCGATAGGAAATTTAATTTAAAATATTTTCCTTGCTTACTACATCGACTTAGCACTTATAGTTCTTGAAATATTTGGGTTTGAACATTGTCATAAAATTTTCAAAATTTTGAATTTATATAACTGTAAAACTATTAGAGATAGAAGGGTACTGTAAGCGGTGTAAATGTTCTAAATTTGTAGCTCTTTCGATAGAGATATCAACCAACCTCGTTCCTTTTTTAGTTTTTAAAATAAATATTAAAAAAACGAAAAAATTAAAATTTGTATGGCCCTGAATTCTCAAAAAAAAAATTCAATGCTTGATGACATATCTAGAGGTAAAAAGACACCAAATAAAAAAAATCATCAAAATCGGTCCATTAGGAGAGGCTGGACGATTAGAAATTGGTTTTAAACAAAAATATTTCAATATATATAGATTATAAAAATAAAATTTGTTTGCATATCAAACGAAAGCATTAGCCAATTTTTATTTTCTTACAACAGAAATTCATGGTTTTTCAAGGGCTTTCAATCACAAGCCATATGTGTCTATTACAAATGTTTTAGATGGGGTGGTGGAGGAGGGAAAGAGTTTAGGATTTTGTAAATAGATTTTCTAAGGCTCTCTCCCTCATGGTGAATAAGAGTCTCAAGATCAGATTTTGCAAATATATTTGTGTCTTAAATAATGGTGGTGATCAGTTTTCAAAAAGTCATCCTGTAAAATTATTCTTTTATATTCCTATATAATCATGAAAAATTGTATCTAAAGATCGTCATTTCTCTTTCTGTTATTGTACTAATAAAACTATTCATATGGGTTTGTATCTTTATTATATTGTATGCATTATTTTTTCACTGGCCCTTAAACTATTGAGCTCATGAACCTATGGGCATACCATACCTATGAGGAGATGCGGCAGAGAAAGGAAAATTTGTATATTATTAATTATAGACAGGAATTTTTCTTTTAAGAGATTAGCACTAAAATATGTTTTAAATGTTATGTGATGTTTGATTTTACATATACTTTCTCGAGGAGGTCAAAAATTTCCCTGGACCCCTTTTGACGAAGGAGGGGAGCACTCCTTAATCCTCATACCCCGGTCTAGCCCCCCACTCAAATATCATATGGGTGTCCTTGCTTAAAAATAATATAAAACTAATGTATTTTGCTCAATCTGGTATACGTACCAATTCGCCTTTCACGAGGTGGAACAATGGCGGTAGTAACGTTATTAACACCTTACACTAAATTATACATAAACTGTTAATTGTTTCAGGTGGTTTAGAGTCCTATCAACGAGCTGACTTACGTCTATCTGACATCAGCAACTTGCTGGGAGAAGACTGGGTCCGCCTTGCAGGAGAGTTGAATATCTCAACGTCAGATATCAACAGACTAAAGACTGAATACCCCAATAGTGATGCACAACAAGGATTGGCAATGCTGAGGCTGTGGTTACAGAAATCTGGCAATAAGGCACAAGGTAAACAGACAAATCCGATTTAAGATAAATTCCAAGTTCAGATAGTTCAATAAAGTAATGCAATATAATCCATGGTGATTATTATTAATAGCATATTTTATGTTTTCTGTGGTATTTTTTATGTCAGTAATCATTTTGTATAGACAAAAATATTTGAAATTGTTTGTTAGATTTATACCTTAATCATGAAGTTTTAAACAATTTCTACATGTCAATGGATTTTGCTAAATGCAGTGAATTGTTTTCCAAAAATTTGTACGGTTTGTTTTAACTTATAAAGTGTTGTATTAAATTGTTTATCATAATTTAGTAAATAAATGGTAGTAATTTCAAGCCTTTTAAAGTTTTGCTTTAGGTAAACATTTTTAGACTTTTCTAGCTAATCTCTGAATCAAATGTTTTATCTCCTTATCTACTAACTCCTAAACATTTTGCTCTAAAAAATTGGTTCTTTTTGTGTTTTATAAAATTTTATCTAAAATAAAATCTATTTATCACTTCTATAGGATATATAAGAGTTATTTGGATGAAGTACTTACTTTAATTCAAATTAGGCTTATTTGTTGTTATACTTTCTTCTTTTTTTTGCAAATAATGTATTTTTGAAATAAGAATTAAGCAATAAATACATACTTCTTTTCTTGAAAACAATTACTTATATATCTATAATTTTGAAGATTTTGTGTCATAAATATTGGTGTCTCTTCTAAAGTTCAGGCGACTCTTTCACAAAACTATTAGAATTCTTGTATATTAAGTCTAAAATAATTGATTGAATTCAACAATAAATGTACATTTTACAGCGAATACATTAGAAGCTGCCTTAAGTAGACTAGGAAGAGATGATATCATACAACAATGTGTCTTCAATATTGATCAAACAGGTTTTGATTTGCTCAAGGAGGAGTTAGGTCCATCGCGAGATGCTTCTCTGAAACGTGATATTAGAGTAGAAAACGTATATACTGACCAAGATATTATAAAGGTATGTTTTTTGTTTTTATTTTAGTTTAATATATTATTTTTCATATTTTAGCATATTTAAGTTGTAGCATATTTCAAAATGAAAGTAATCTCTACCTCCTTTTAAAAGATCAGGGTGCTTTAAAAATTTGGTTGCATGGTATAATTTAATGTACATAAATTAATGTGCAGTTATTTAATTGCTGAATAATTATTTTGTTGGACTGTAATATTTATCTTGTGGTAAATTTTACAAACAAATTATTTTGTTTGTTGAATGATTGATGTACAACCTCAGTTAAAAATTGCTTTCTCTTATAGCTTTCTGTAGGCAATATTGAAAATTTAAAACATTATATCGGTACTTGTAAAAATTCCTTCTTGGTATCCTCCATGCTCATCCAGTTTACAGAATTGTACCTTTATATTTTAACTAGTACTGCAATTATTTTTTAAATTTTCCTTTGTTTTGATTTATTGAGCTGGTTAATCTAATCACTGTTTATCTGTTATTTCATATTACAATTGCTAAGGTAATGAATACAAAAGTTTTCAACATGTTTTCCCATTATGCAGCTAAGTTACTCACTATGTTACCATAGCAGCAACTTCCTTGACCAACCACAGCAAACAGTTTCTAATTCTTGACCACCTAATTGTAAAATCCAAGGTTGTTTTTATATTTTTCCTGAATAGATATAATATCAGTTTTATTTTTCATATCATCTAAATTCCACAAATATTGACCTAATCCTGATTTAAGATTGTGCCAATAACCTATTATGATAAACATTTATATTTTATTTTTTAGGATTCAGAATCAATAGAAGAGCTCTCTAGACTACCACATAGGAAAGCTGGTAAGGCAAGAAAATTCTACTTTAAATTTATATAAAGTACTCCTCAAAATCTAAACAATGAACCAATCATTTTAAAGCTAAATTTTTTATTTTTTATATGTATAGAAATAATCATTGTTTTTCACAATATTTTTTACAATGCTTTATAGAACAAATACAGTATTAGTAGATTTTTTCCATTTTCAAAAGTAAATATAACACATTAAAAGACACGGACCATATCAATTAGCTTTTTTGCATCATTCTCCAATTTATTTTTTAAACGTGTGCACTTTCTCAACAATAATTGTGAAATATATATACAAATTACTACCATAAAGTAATTTTTATCTGCATATCTTTAAAAGTTTAGACAATTTAATTTTAAAATAATGATTGTGTAGCCATCTATTGGTTTTTTATGTCATTGATCAATTCAATCATGACCACATATATAGTCAAAAAATATTCTGTTATTAATTAGAGTAATAGTTTGTACACTTAGCAAATTTTACTTGAAAAATTTCTAAAACTAGGAAGCTCAGTTAAAATGTATTCAAATCTTTTTGAGTTGGCCCAAACAAACTCATTTAGAAACTTTATTTTATACAAAGTCAAGACTTTAATTTAGAATTTATCATTTAAATTTAGTTACACTAGAATACTTTACATTTAGTTAAAGAAGTCTAAATAATTTGTTTGGAATCTGTTTTAGGAGAATCAGCTGAAAGAGATGATAAAGAAGAACGGAAGTATGTAGCCGAAGAGAAGGAAGTAGAAGAAAAAAAGAGTGTCTTAGAAAGGAGGAAAGAAATTGAAGGAAGGTTACTGCTGGATAAAGAAAAACTAATTGAAAAACAAGTAACAAAGGTAGTTGTAGAAGAAACAATAATTACTCAGAAACAAAAAATTGCTGAAGACTTAACAGAAAAAGAAATAGCAGAAGAAAAGAAGCTATCTCCAGAGGAACAAGAACCATCTGATTTGACATTTGAACAAAAAAGATTATCTTTTGAACAAGGTAAAAAATTAATTGAGCTCAAACCGGATAAAAAGAAAACCGATGTCAGAAAAGAAACTGATGAAAAGATTACCTCTGAAGATATCAAGGTAGCTGAGAGTGAAATAGACGAGACAAGTATACCATTCCAAGAGAAGAGGTTGTCCTTCGAACAAGGGCTGAAGGCTGCTGAACTGAAACGGGAAGAGAGATCTGTCGACGACCAGAGGAGGGACTCGGAATTGTTCGAAGGAGTCAGTCAGGGATTAGTATCTCTGGATACTGTAGTTACATCTCCACCTCAAGGTGAGATTTTCTTTCCGTAACATCAAATTAATAAACTTTATCTCTCTGTGTTGGTATGCATTCAACCTCAACTATTCTTTACAACTCTCCTATCCGTTTCATCAATTTTAATGTTTTAAAATTATACTCATCTGGTCATCTGTTTCCCATCCTTCTTCTTCCTTTAATCATAATAAATATACACAAGTCCTAACCAACTGGAATGGCCAATTTTTGTGCAGTAGTCTGGCTAATTTATAAATGTTCTAATTTTCTCATTCTGTACAACTAAACTACAAAAATAGGCATTTATATTATCTGTGTTTTATAAGTGTGAGATTATAGTCATAAAATTGATGACAAAATATCCCATGGTATCTAAAAACGTCAAACCTAATTTTAGTTCAAAGAGACATAATTCAAATTCATCTGAAGATTCTATAAACCAAGAAGTGTTTAAGAAGAGTAAGGAGTTGGTTAATCAACAACCATCTGAGTTGCCAGCTCCCAAATTTTAAATTTTTCTCACTCCAAAAAAATAGTTAGATCTATCAAAGTTATCACCCTTTGTTTATTAAAAAGGTGATTACTGGAACATCGGGCCCTGTACTTTTAGTTATAAAGTGTGTTTCTCGCTGTTAAAGATGACCTCTTTCTAAGACACAGTTAAGGTATGTGTAGAACCCCACAGGTCCTTGAATTAGTCAAACGTTGTCATTACTTGTAGAGATCCCCATTAGTTTGGAGAAAATAAAAAGCTAATTAGCTTGTCAGTCAGTTATTGATGTCACTATAAATTCTCTCCAGTTTCCAGGCAATGATAACCACTCAGGATTTTCACCTAAAAAAAATTATTATAGGCATATATTAAAAGCTAGGCAAAAACAAACAAAAAATGAATGTTTGAATAAGCCCTAAATATGGGCTATGTTAATTATTAAGAGTGGACTAATAATAATTCTATTCTCCGATAATAGAGAATTCAGTGAATAGTCAAAGAAATGTTTGGAACCATGACAAAGGCACACTGTGGCTAATAAGGGTATAGTTACAGATATTTTAATGGCAGTTTTATAGATAGCATCTTGTGTAGGAAATTATTCAATGAAAGCATTGGGTCTTTTCTATCTTGAAACCATAATTCCTACTGAACTGCAGTTTTAGACAACTGTAAAATACATTATTTACTTTTAATAAGTGTTATAATATGCAACTCATTTACAAATTTTATTAAATTAGCTATGAATTCCTAATTATTTTTTTAAAAATTAACCATAAAAGCTTTTAGTTTTACAATAGAGCGCTGATTATCCGAAAGCCGGTCATCCGAAACGTCGGTTAACCAAAAGATTCAAAATTCACGACATGCCAACATTACATGAGCACGAACGTCGGTCCGTTTCACTGTTCTACATCCACCTGTACTGTACACCTAACCTCATTTGTGTCCCTGACATCAGTGTTGTTTTAACTGTCCGTGCTGTTTGTTGTGCTGTGTGATTTCTAGCAATATCGGCAAACCTAAACGTGTTGTACTTAGTTTTCCTGACAAACTTAAAATTGTAGAACAATTAAAAAAGGTGCAAGTTGATCAAGCTTAGCTCGGAAGTTTGGTGTTGGGAATTCAACGATAACTGACATTAAAAAGAACAGTGAATCTATCACAAAGTTTGCTAGTGTGCTGGACAGTGAAGACAGAAGCTGATGATGATGAATGCTTCGAGACTGCTATTAAATGATTGGAGCAGCAAGACGAATGCGATGCTGTGCAGCTGCTGTAAACGACGCCTGTGAGACTTGGCGGCAAAAAAAACGAGTCAAAATTTAAGCAAACAAACATCTTTTAGGTTAATTTTGTCCTGTTTTTATCTCATCTAAGTCAGTAAACAAAAAAGTGTATGTTCTGTATGTGCAATCCCTACCTTTTATGTTCAGAATGTATTATACATAAACTTAAATCAAAGTATTATTTCTAGTCCAATAGCGTGTTTTATTTGCGTCCCACTACCCTCAACAAAGAACTAGACGTTCTATTGTTAACCTGTTTCGGATAATTGGCGTTCTACTGTATTTACTTATGAATGATAACTATGTACCATTACTAACTTTCATTGTTTTTATACAATTTTTAAAGTTCACCACTACTTTAGTGTTTAGTGTAAATCATGATTTTAATGATAAAACCTTAATTTCCTTCTCCTTAAGGAACAAAAAATTAAACCTTAATTTAAATAATAGGAAACTTATTTTTCATGATCTAGGTCAGTAATTGAATTACATAAACTACTTTACTTTATGCCCTTCATGTGACTTTGTTTGTCCTTATCATTTTATCAATCTTATAATATCTTGACACATCTGATCTATCACCAAAGAAATTCACCAATCTGACGTTAAAATTTAAAAACTACAAAAACATAAATCAGCACAGTTAAATACGTTACCATTTAGTAATATGTTTGAATCCGTTTGGCTACGGGGCAGTAACTCTTGAGTTTTATGAATGTTTTAACAAACTCAAATTGGTGAGTGATTTAATGAAATGTGTTAAAGTTGTTTTTTTTAACATAAGACAAGAGGTCACATGACAAACATATGGTAAAATAGTTCATCTTATTCAGTTACCTACCTAGGTACGGTAAAGATCGTTTGACCTACATAAAGTAATAGACTTTATTTTTACAAAAATTATTATTTTCACTAATCCTGATACAAATTTTTGTAACAATGTTATTTTTTCTGTAACCGTTATGCACATAATCAGAATACATGCTCAAAGAAAGGATCTCAAACTATTCTGTGTATATACTCTTTACCTTCAATTTATACGTATAAAAAACCCTGTTCAACTAACTGAGGATTGTTTTTAGATCTTTTGTCACCCAAAGTGTCCAAGACTCCACCACCAAGCCCTGCAGAGTTCAAGGATACCACTGGTGAGTAACATTTTTCCAAAACCCAATCTAAGATAAAATTTTACTGGTTTTTATATCCCTTTAGATGTTGTTAAACTTTGAGCTTGATGAGTGAAAGTGAATTATTTAAAAAACAATTCAACCGCGCAGCTGAACCGCTCACGTGAGTTGAGCAAATTTCCAAAATTAAGTTTATTTGCCTTAGGGTTTCAACCAACAATTTGGGAAATAGGTCTACTCACAACAGTGCTGAATAGCTGCCTGTTTGTACGAAATATATTAGTAGAATTTGGAAAAACTCTCTTTGCGATTTTGCACCTCAATCTTGTGACCTCGGGTTATGAGCTTCGCTTCGCTCGCAGCGTAAAAACTCGCCCGTCGGCCTCGGATAAGAAGATGCCCCCAAGGTTAAATCCACCTTGTGGCTTTCAACTGGGTACTTTTATGGTATTTTACATTTGATAAATTTTGGAGGAACCAAGCGAGCTATAAGGTTGCATAAAAAAACAAAATGTGCAGAATAACAGCCTACATTTATATTTTTAGAAAAAATTCTAAAAAAAATCATGCTCATATGAAAATTTAAAAAATAGTTAATTCTGGTCAAAAAACGTTCTTCCGGTTTTTGGATTTTTTTAGCTAACAAACTCGTTTGAGCATTATAGACAACCAACATGTGGACCATATTTGAACCAAATCGGACTTAATATGCGGCCGCTAGAGTGCAAACACATATATACATAAAAATATATATATATGATAATGGGGACCATGATATATAACGTGTTCTGGGGACCATGATTATATTTGCTCATTTGCTACTCCCGACCTTAGGTCTTACCATAAGGATCAATGCAATAACTCATTTTTCCTATGGAAATTCGCTAATAATAACAATACACTAATTCTAATTGAGATGAATCAACTCGTTCAAAAGAAGAACTTTTGAAATAATGTTCCAATACTCTTAATTGCAATTCGTGGTTAAATCTATGTGCCTATCAGTCATAAGTTGCAATGAATAATCAAATAGATATTACAGTTGAAAATTTTGTTTTAATCTGACATTTTAAATTGAATTCTTATGTAAAATAACAATAATTTTTATTAACTAGACAATGAATGATTCTGAGTGAAATATGGAGCTTCAGTGAGACCTGAATGCTATTAAATTTATCAAGCCTTTTTGTTTTGTTGGTATTAGTTTTTGCCGTTATGCTACTTAAATATGTACACACACAGAATTAAGAACATTTCAGTTCCTCCTATTGAGCTGGAATTTGATTTACAAGGCTCTATCACAATTTTCTGGCATTTTTTTTAGAAATTTTCATTGTTTGCTATCAGTAAAAGTCAAGGCTAAGTATTAGCATCCCTAACCACCAATTCGCTTATCAGTGATGGGATGTTGTATGAGACATTCATTATGGAAATGACCTTATAAGTGTTTTGGGCATTATATGTGTATAAATCTGTAATATGTACAGAAGTGATAAAATAATGTTGAAACACAATTTACATATTGTTTTCAAAATGATTAAACAGGGACAGAAAGGTTTGTGCAGAAAATGTGTGCTCAATTTATATATCCAAACTTTTTAGTTGAAAGTTGATAAAAAAATGGCTAGATTACATAACAATTTATTCAAATTGTCTTTGTATTGGTGGATAAATTACTTCCGGTCACTAAATAAATAGCACCAGCCTTTTAACCGTAGACTAGTTGAAATTTAGTTTTTCTCTTTGATTTAAAATAAGTAATCTATAAAAATTTATTATTTGGAAATTAATTTTTTTACAACATGGATGTAGAACAAATATTATCTGAATTTCTGTTTTTATTTCAGTTTTCATGTTTCTTTCTGATTTCTCTTCCTATTTCTAATATTAACCAAAATATTCAATTAAATTTGTTCTTAAGTATTGCATATTAATTTTTATGGGAGTTATCAGTGTCCTTAGTTTGGAAAAGAAACGAAATAATCTGAAACACTACAGTATGTGTTTCAGGAGCAGTTCCTTGGCAAGATGACCGTCAAGCAATTCCAGCAAAAATTGAACCAGTCCAAGGTAGGGAGCTTCTCCTAGTTTATTAAGTTAGCTTTGAATAGACATTTTGTTGTACCTTCATAATATAATGCCTTGTATGAACATTTTATCAATCAAAACTTATATGTATAGAAAACAAACTTCTAATACAATGATATATATATTTTGGATGCACATGTTTTTCAAATATTTATTTATAGACCTGATATACTGTATTTTGTTTCCAAAGTAAATGATTGAACCACATTAGAAAATATCAATTAAAAAGTTTTCAAGTAAGTTCCATTTTTTGTGATACCCTAGTGAGATTTTTATAAAAAATTATGATAATATTGTCTTTACTGTGATAAAAAAACAGTCATATTTTTTATTGTAGACCAAGTAAAACCAATCCAGTGGAAACATTTTCAAATCTGTGGTGATTTAAAATAATTCATGGTAAATATAATCAAAAATACCCCTTTTTAGATATATTATTTTGCTTAAAATATTAGACAAATGAGCGAAACTATTTAAAACACTCACATTTTCCAGTAGTTCTTTCTGTTATTTATTTTTATACTCTTATGTTACCTAAAAAAATTATTTTCATCACACTGTGATTAATAATTAATTTTATATATTTTTTTCAAAATAACCTATCATTTCTCAGTAACATTCCTGAAGTACAATGACAACATTGTTTACGTTTACAGCACAAACTCAAATATTGAGATCAGTTGATTTTAATATCAATAGCGGTACAAATAAAAACCTTCCTTAATTCTAAGAATTTATAGGCTTTGATTTTTAATGAAAAGTTTATCTTGTCTTCACTGTTTTATTCTGTCCTTGTGTTATCGCTTTCAACCGAAAATAGCCGCAAACATTACATGGCAACAATACATTAAATTCGCTAAATTAATTGGAACAGCTGATATCAAATCATCGAGTAATATTAATAGGCATAATTCACTACTGCCAATACTGGTACATGAATAAACGTACTGATGTACTTTTTTTAAATAATAAGTTAAAAGTTTATTTATTTAATACCTGTAAATAGTACCAATATGTAGTTTTTATTGTTACTCACGTTTGTTTGTTTGTTAAAATCGGTCTTATATCTAATAAATTAATAAGACTACATTTCAAATCATAATTATTATTGATAGCGCTATTGGTGTTATAATTTATAACTAATTTAAAGATCGGCAAAAATCTCCAGCTGATTTTGCAATGTTAAAAACTCAAAGCTGATATTGAAAATGAGTATTTTCGATACAGTGTGATGAAAAATGATTTAAGATTCTTGAAAAAATCATTTTTGTTTAATTAAGCAATGAGGATTTTAAACCGCTGCTGTTTTTAAAATATTTATTTTGTTTTAACTTGGTACTATACATATATAAAGCTATAGCTATTTATTATCTGTATATCAATTTTACTATAGAAGAAAGGATATGATTAACAAGCATCTTAGTTCGTTTTGTTTGTGTGCCACTCTTGGGTGTTATGTATATAAAACAAATTAATTTAATATTGGAAGGTGACAGGCCCGGTTATGAGAATTATGAATTCTATTAGTCAAGAGAACTTATATACAAAGGGATCAATAACGCCATTTACTAACTTTACATTATCCCTTTCAAAATGTTGTTGAAATTTCCATTTGACAACTAAAATAAAAATTTAGTTAAACAATACAACATAATCGTTTATATAAGGTGACATCAAGTTCAAGTAAGCCAAATAAGGTATTCAAAAAAATCATATTCAACAAAGAAAAAAATATACCCACTTATAAAAATGATTATTTATATTTACAAAAATTCATAAATAGTTTATACCTCATTTATATAAAATGACTTACACTCAGGTATAATTATGCTTAGTAAAAAATGTTAAAAGAATTTAGAAAATATAAAAAAATATATAATAAATTTTTAAAAATATATTTATAAAATAAACAATATAGATTTTTAATATACAATACATTTCTAATTAAAGTCCCTTAGGTTCTCAATTAAGCCAAAAGTTCTTCTAGCAACGTCACACCTTTAATTTCTTTTTGTATACATAAAATGTTATTTTAGTTAACCTTTAGAATAAGGTAAATGTTCAACATGTTTTTTTAATTATATATTAATAACTAGACAGTAAGCTAAATCTTTCTAATGTTTAATTACAAACTCATAATTAAGTGTTCATGGTTTACAAAACTGTATTTCTGAATTATATATATAAAGTTAGTGTTACAGTTTTTTACCTTTAAGAAAAACAAATTTCCTCCTACTGAAATTACATTTCATTTTCTCCTTTTAAATTTTTTCAATGATTATTTACGTCCAATAAATACATTTTTAACTCATGAGCCAAACACATCTTTTCTTTTGTAAACAGAATTTGAAATTTTCAGAAGTATTTTACAACATATAGGCCTATAAATTTCTTTCAAACATTTTATTAGTTATAATTTAAATTCCCAAACTCATCTTATACATAACTATTGGAGACACTAATATTCAAGTTTGCCTGCACATAGTTGTTTGTGTTTGTATTTTCCTCCCTTTGAAATGAATTAAATCCTAATTAAATACAAGCTCTGACTCTTCTTTTTATATCTAGTCTTACAGCAAAAGTGACGAATGTATGTGTGTTATGTGTTGTAACAACTTTTAATGTTCAGACGACCTCACAAGAGTGATTGATACCTGAGGAGTATAAATACCAGTAAATGGATAACTAGACAGACAAATAGATGGTATTTTATAAACTTAATACAGTATATTAAATTCAGTGATCCGGAGACTATTCCATAATGATAAATTGTTGATTCACTTTGATAATCTAATACCAACAAACAATGTCGCTTAGAGTGTATATTTAGCATAATCACTTTAAGAGATATTTGTGTGTTAAAATTTCACCTGCTCAAGACCAGCTATTTATGACATCTAGTGATAAATAACAACATGCTCATGTTTCTGATCAATGTAGATAGTGGTGGATTACAAGCTCAACGGTGCCTAGGCACTTATCAGTTCGCAGCCCCCTCTACAACTTGCATGATTTATATTAAATTAAGGTTGACTAAAATGGGAAAACACTGTGCTTATGAAATTTGTGTTTACAATTTAAGCAATGACATTAACTGGTAAAATATCCTTTTAACCATATAGCTAGTAATCGTATTGGCGGTTTTTCTTGATGCAAGCATTTTTTTTTAATTCGCCAAATGTAGTAATTATGTACATCCCAATCCAAAATTGTTACATACCTTTTTGTAGCAAAAGATCCAAAGAATTCATATATGCAACTAAAAAATTTTTTGATGTAACATTTTTAATGTTATTAGCTCAGACAGCACAAAATGTTTAGTAACGGAAGAAAACAATCCTACTTTATACTAACATTAGAAATAGTAAAACAGTTTTGTAATATTTTCAAAGTAACCAATTTAATAGTTTTGTTCTGAATAGAACTGTGTAACAACATATATCAATTTCCTATTTATGTTTAACAAGTTTTTTAACAAAAAGTTCAAATATGTAACTAAAAAATTGTTTGATGTAAAACTTAAAAAGTCATTAGCTCAGGCAGTGCAAATTGTTTAGTAACGGAAGAAAAATCCAACTTTATACCAACATTAGAAATAGTAAAACATTTTTGTAATTTTTTCAAAGTAACCAATAGTTTTGTTCTGAATAGAACTGTATAACAACATATATCAATTTCCTATTTATGTTTAACATATGTTTTTTAGCAAAAAGGTCCATAAAATTCAAATGTGCTACTAAAAACTTGTTTGATGTGAAACTTAAAGAGTTATTAGCTCAGGCAGCGCAAATTGTTTAGTAATGGGGAAAAATTCCAACTTAATGCTTATAGATTACAAATAGTAAAAGGTTTTAGTGATTTTTTTTCAAAATTAACAAATGTTTCGTAATTTAGTTATGAGTAAAACTGTATAAAACATATATCCAATTCAAAAATTTGATTTAGAAAAAACAGTTTTAATGTACCTACTACATGACCACTACTAAAACAACCAAGCAGATCATGCAGAACAAATTCGTATGAGTTTTGCAAAAATCGTGGAAATTGTGCAAAATTCAATGTGCCCCTTGGAGCTTGCTGCCCCTAGGCACGTGCCTATCATGCCTAATAGGTAATCCGCCACTAAATATTGATTTATCAACATTAAAAGAATACTGTATGTGGACCATTGCAATATGAATTACATATGTGTTATGTAAAAATATTTCAATTACCTAGATCTTTAAATTTGATGAGTCAAAAACTAAGAGAGAAGATTTAAATGACTTTAATTTAACCTACAGTAGAACAAACGTATTGGGCTTGGTTCTATGAAGGAAGTGCAAAGTGCATAACAATTTTAAACAAAAGGTTTCGAGTGTTGCAAAACTAGATTTAGTTACTGTATACCTGTTCAACAGGCTGTGAAGATGATGGAAACCTGAGAACTACCTTGTCTTCACATGGCTTCACTTCTCTAATCTTATTATACCAGGCCTACCGGTACTTCTTATCTAACGTCAATCATTCAGGGATGCCATTAAAACCATCCCACAGTGCTACTATGTTTAGAACATGATTATGTTATATAAAAACTCGGTTAAATTTTCTATTGGCTTAGAAAACATTTTAATAATATGCAGTCACCAAGAATTTAAAAATCATTTTGATTGTCACTAGAAAGGCAAACATTTTGTAGTATAAATATTTTTTTTTGAGATATTCAACATACAGTAAAAAGTTTTAAGATCTATCTATATCTATAAATAATTTATTTGCTAGGGGTTATTTTGTGAGTAGAACTCCTCCTAGAGTTTTTA